>CM040244.1:239243937-239443937 GCA_022545495.1 Chrysanthemum lavandulifolium | reverse complement strand
AAATTTATGCTATAAGATGAATGCATGACATCTTTGTACATATTTGATTTGACCACATAAAATCAAAATAATACCCTTTAAATTAACTTATATGCCATCTAATTAAAAGGAACACTTGAAGTTGAAATTTAAGTCATGGTACTTGGTTAGATTGTGAAGGAGAGGTAAATCTCTATGTAAAGTCGGACCTTACATGGACATATTTGCGATTCTTTAAGTTAGACACTTAAGTTGAGTAGGAAGTGAGCTGGACTCAATGGCATACGATGGGATGAAACATGTTTATATTTGCAATAGCGTTGGAAAATATAAATCCCATAATGATCTAGAGTTGGAAATTGTTTGCGATTAATGTTCGATGATTATCTTATTATATGCTTTCGTTACTAGCGGATCAAGCGATGTAATGAACCTATGATAATTGGATCCTAGTTTTCGAGAAAATTATATGGTTATATGTTTATATTACCGTTGGGTATGTTTTATTTTCTTGAAAAGTTGTATTATTGAAATTACTAATACTTGAACTTTTTACGTAGAAATGGCTCAAAATAACGATAACACTAATCTGCACTAAGTTCTGCGTTAAAGCTTTTTGATCGATAAAAGTTGAATAGCTCTAAGAATTTCAATGATTGGCATCGCTCTTTGAGAATTATGCGTAGAGTTCTTGACGGTTGAAATATCTTTATGAACCTTGCCTCTTGAACCAAGCGGTCCCTCTGACTACTCAGTGGAAAGGGCAGTGGAAGCCGGAGTATCGCGTCATAATGATGTGGCTTGTCTTATGTTGGGAACGATGAAATTTGCTCTTCAAAGCAGTTCGAACATTATTTCCCATATAATATGCTCAATGAACTTGAACTATGTTTGAGAAACCATTTGCCGTCGAGATTTATGACTTTACCGACGCATTACAGTTGTAAGCGGGGAGAGGTAAACCGTAAGTGCTCATGTCTTGGAAATGAAAGGTTACATGGACCACTAAAGGCACTTGGCAAAACTTATGATGATAACATGGTCGTGAATCGATTAATAGATCCTTAACAAGGATTTTAATGGTTTTGTCGAAATTTCAATATGCCTTTGTGTGGGAAGAGGCGATTCTTGACCTACACGCATTGCTAATTGACTATGAGAAAGGGTTGCCTCAAAAGGTTCCTACCTCCCGTACTTGCTATTCGGTGGAAGGATAAATAAGCCAAAACGCGATTATACGAACAACAAGAAGGGTAAGGGTAAGGTTGACAAAGGCAAACAAGTTATGGCCTATCAACCACAACCCGAAGAACCCTACTCTAGGAAGGAAAATCCTAAAGGATCAAGCATGCCACCACTGTAAAGCGTTGGGCATTGGAAGAGAAAGCATGTCTCTATTTTGTTGAATTGCGGGCAAATAAAATGAAGTCTGAAGGGTCCATAGGCGCGGTTCTTACGGTAATTTATTTTCATTGAATTATTTACTCTAAATTATAAAAATTCTTGGGTATATGATATTGGATGTGGTATTCACATTTGTAATACACTCTGAGGATTTAGAGTGGAAAGGAAGGCGGCCTATGGGGAGCAATATCTCGCACGTGGGAAATGACATACATGCATTGTTGAAGCCATAGGAACGTTTAGTTTAGTATTGCCTTTGGGCTTAATCTTTGTTATTGAACAATTGTCATTCGCACCTTCTATAATTAGAGGTGTTGTTTCCTTTTCATTTTGTTGGATGATGGTTTTACTCATACTATTTCACGTAATGGAATTGATGTTTCCTTAAATGGTGTATTTTATTTTAAAGCAATTCTTGTGAATGGTGTGTTTGAAATTGATGTGATTGAAATGAATCTAACAATAATAATAATTTGATGTTTAGCATTAACAAGAAGATAAAGTTAGACTTGAATTATTCTTATCTTTGGCATTGTAGACTTGCTCACATAGGCGAGGCTCGCATGCATAATTTGCAACAAGAAGGGCTTTTGCAAAATATCAATGATGAATCATTTGATAAATGTAAGTCATGCATATGGGAAGATGACAAAGAAACCTTTTCATAGCAATATGGAGGGGCTTGATCTACTTGGTCTTATTGATTGATGTGTGTGGACCACTTAGTCATGTATCAAGAGAGGTGCTAGCTCTTCTTAACCTTCTTGATGATTTCGGCCGTTATGGTTATGTTTATTTACTTAAGCATAAACATGAGGCGTTTGAAACATTTAAGGTTTTCAAAGTGAAGTAGAAGCGCAATTGGGAAAGAAGATTAAAGCTCTTCGATCCGATAAAGGAGGCGAGTATCTAAGCCAAGAGTTTAAAGATTACTTAGGCGAGAATGGAATTGTCGAATCTCACTACTCCATATACTCCACAACAAAATGGTGTATCGAGAGAAGAAATCGTACATTGTTGGACATGATCGATCTTTAATCTTACCACTCTACCTTTATCCTTTTGGGATTATGCTTTGGAATCGGTTGTTCGCATTCTAAATATGGTTCCCAAAGAAGGTTGATAAGACACCATATGAAATATGGCATGGTAAAGCTCTAACCTGTCTTATTTAAAGTGCAGGGGTTGCGGGCGTATGTTAGACGCGACTCGGAGATAAACCCAACAAAGATCGTAAAGTGTATCTTCGTAGGATACCCAAAGGAAACTATGGGTTACTACTTCTACTATCCAGCGAAAATAAAGTAATTGTTGCTAGGTATGGAGATTTTCTTGAAAGAGATCTCGTATCTCAAGAATTCGATGGGAGAGTTTATGATCCGGAAGATGATCAAGAAGATGCATTACCTTACGAAAACACTAACGTGCTTCGGTAGAACACGATGATGCGGGTCCTCCACCGAAGTTGAAGTGATTCCGTTCGAGATCCGTAAGGACTACGCGTGCACCTGAACGTCTATGTCTTAACGTAGAGGTTGAGGAAACTATGTTAGGAGATCTTGGAGAGCCTACTAGTTATAAAGCTGCCATGGCAAGTCCTGAAAAAGACAAATGGCAAGTTGCAATGAATGAGGAAATGCAATCCATGAGAGAAAATGAAGTCTGGGAAGAGGTCGATTTACCTCCAAACACCAAGGTGGTTGGAAGTAAGTGGCTCTATAAAATTAAGACTGACATGGATGGCAATATACACGTCTATAAACCTCGTCTAGTTGCGCAAGGTTTTACTCAAACTTATGGCATTGATTACGAGGAGACCTTTTCTCCTGTAGCGGACATTAGAGCTATTAGAATTCTCATAGCTATAGCATCATACTATGACTATGAGATATGGTAAATGGATGTCAAAACCGCCTTCTTAAATGGTCGCTTAGATGAAGACATCTATATGAAGCAACTTTGAGGGGTTCGTGAATTCACAATTTCAAGCGCGTATGCAAACTTCAAAGGTCCATTTATGGATTGAAGCAAGCATCAAGGCAATGGAATAAAAGATTTGATGAAGAAATCAAAAGGTATGGATTTATTCAAAATCTTGATGAGCCATGTGTATATCACAAAGTTAGTGGGAGTGATGTAATTTTCCTAATTCTTTATGTCGATGACATATTAATTATGGGAAAAGACATTCAAGTTTGCAAAATATTAAGGCATATCTTGGGAAGTGTTTTCCATGAAGGATTTAGGAGAAGCTGCATACATTCTAGGAATCAAGATATCCGAGATAGGTCAAAGCGGTTAATTGGTTTAAGTCAAAGCGCTTACATTGATAAAATATTGAAGAGATTCAATATGCAAAATTTCAAGAAAGGATATTTGCCGATGGAAGTAAAGCATGGCTTATGTAGCGATATGTGTGCTTCACACACCGAGGTGGGCACATGCGAAAGTTCCTTTTGCTTGGTGGGATCTATTATGTATCTTGTGAGATGCACAAGGCCGGATGTGGCGTTCTCAAAACATGACGGTCGATCGATATCAACGAGAATCCGGGTGAACTTCTTTGGATTCTTGTTAAACATATTCTAAAGTATCTTAGAATACGAAAGATATGTTTTAGTGTATGGTGGAAATCCGCACGAGCTTGGTGTTACTGATTCTTGTGATGCGTCTTGGCGATGTGATAAAGATGGTACGAAGTCTCGAGACGGGGTTATGTCTTTGTCATCAATGAAGGAAGCGATTATTGGAAGAGCAAGAAGCAGTCTGATTGCTCCTTCATTGATGACAAAGACATAACCGACGAAGCGAATACATAGGCGCTTGGAAGGCGCAATAAATTTGTTTGGATTAGGAAATTCATTTCGGGGCTTGGTGTTATGCCTTGATTGAATCACTTATTGATATGTATTGTGACAATTCTGCGCAATCATATTTGCCAATGAACACAGGTTATGAAGGGCACCGGACATTTTCTGGAAGTATCACTATGTTCGGGAACAAGTCATGAAGGTGAAATAAATCTCTTGAAAGTTCACACGAGATGATAACTTAGTGATCCTTTCACTAAGGCTTTAGCTAAAGACAAGCTTATTGGACTTGCCAATGGAATTGGACTTTGTTTAGCTAATAGTTTCATGCATAAGCGTGATTAGTATTTGGATAAAGGATTGATAACGCTACTGCGTCGTTCGGGGTCAAAGGAACTTCCTTTTCTTGAGCAAGTTTATAACACCCAAGGCGTGAACCTAATCGTTGTAGTGTAGTAATTAGGGTAAGCCACGGTATTGATATCGTTCTCTGGGGAATAGAAATGCTAGTAGGGAGTTACTACGCTAAGGTTAAGGTTGAGAAGATTATTTTTATCTTTTTATATTTTATGAAAAATGGAAAGGTGCGAATCTCGGGTATTGGATTTGGGGGTTGGTATTTCTACCGATTACTCTACTATTATCTAATTATCTAAACTAAGGTTGTGGGAGTCTATGTCTAATTAATGTGTGCTCGTATGATAGTTTAAAATGTGTTTACTTAGTTTGTATTACTCCTTAATTATCTCGTATTGATGGTTGAGTGTCGCGTCTTATTCTAGTTGCGTTGTGTGTCTAAAGTTGTAGCGTGTCGTTTCTCCTAACTCTTGAACTTACAAAGGGTCTTGTCTACAAACCCAGCTGAGATTATAAACTCCTACTCTAAGGCGCTCTTTGGATGGTTTAGCCTACAATTACTCGGTAATTATACTCTAAGGTTCACAAAGATGAATCAAGCATTAAGTACACAACGAATAACCTATCGCATTACTAGATCATTAATCAACTAAGATAAGAAACAACCAATCAATATTCAATAATTAAGTTTCATACTTCTAAGCAAACACACAAATAAATTAGCGGGACATGGAGAACATGCAAGCATACACAAATAATCAAAGACATAATTGAATTAATGAAGTAAAGACTTATCTTGGTGTAAGATAGGGTTTAAAACCTAAAATATTGTACAAGACACCTTAGGTTCGGTTTTAGGTTTTACTCCAAAGACTCTCCACACAAAGGCGAAAAATTCGGATTCTATATAAGATTACAATTGCGACGGCGATGCCTTATGTTTAGTGGCCGCGTCGTGTCGCCGCCATCGTGGGGTTTCGTCTTGCCGCGTTAACCTTGCGACGGCTTCACCTTATGTCCGTGGCGCCGTCCTCTTGACCGGCGTCGTGCGGATTGCATCTAGGCCGTGCGAGTAGCGACGACCTCTCTTTCACAACTAGGCGCCGTCTGCTTGAAAATCTGAGTTTTGGGTTACGGCCGTCACAATAATTTTGGGACGGCGCGTAACTTTTGACGCCGTCGCCTTCTACTTTCGACAGAATGTGAGTGTCTCGATTTCGACTTTGGCCATTTTCTTCATATATTCGCCTTTTCGTCCAAATAAGTGCCATTCCGACATTTTGCCTTCACGAGACCTAAAAGTGAAAAGGAGCGATATTAAGCAATAACGGATACAAAAGTGATCAAATAAGGACTTAAGCGACCCTCAAAATGGTACCTTTTAAAACCTTATCAAGGATATTGTAAAACATTTATTATTTTGATGAAATAAAGTTTGGATTATGTTTATTTTCATTTATAATATTGTTGTCCTATATTTGCATGTTTAATCCGTGAGTAACTAAGTTATTCTAAATGTCCATTGTCGATTAATGATATGGGAGTATCATTAAATTAAGACAAATCTGAGAGATGTGGTAGAATATACTTGAAAGTATATTGATGAGAATGCATACCAATTTCGGATGATATTCAATGAATTGAATATAGGACTTATCACAACTACATAATTTACTTTGTGGATATTGTTATAAGTAAATTATGAATAGTTATCCTCGGACTTGAGATACCGGATAAATGTCATGAATGTAGTGCATTTACGTGGAGCAACTTAACGCTATCACGTGGCGGTAGTTATAAGGGTTGTTTTCGTAAATGTTACAAAGTTTTGGGTTATTATTGTAGTCAAGATAGAATTTGTTTCTTCAAATTTATTTGGAGTTTAATCTTCTTTGGCCTCGTAGGGTTGACAAGATGTTTGTGCGGCCGCACCCAAATCTCCCTAAATATGTTTAGATGATTCGGTAATCTTGGTCAATCACTTACAACGAGAAACAAAATAGTTTTATAAAGAATGACTTAATTCCATATCTTTATTTAACGTGGTATTAGAAACAAAAGGATAATAATAATGAGAAATCATTAAAGGTTTTCCAGGAACCTTACTCGAGTCGTACTAGAGGCATCAGTGTTGCTAGACGCTAACCGATGTGATCACTCTATTAAGATATATCCAAGTGGGGTGTTAGTTTATGGATATAAATTAGTAGGCGTGAGTTAGGATCGAACTCGAGACCACGGATTGCACACTTTACGTATGAGAATTTAAAGTTAATAATTAAATATAAAGCGTTATATTTATTTATTGATTAAGCGGAAATAACTAACGGACGTTAAGTAATTAATGTAATGGACTAGCAGGCGTTAAATGTATTGGAAAATGACTAAATTGCAAAAGTTGGGAAGGTTAGGAATCCCTTTGGGATGTCCATAACCGATCGGCCAAAGGAAGGAAACCCAACCCAATTGCAACTTAAACTTGTTCATCAGTTTCTTGATATATATCAAAACCCAAGGTGTTTGTAAATTATCTCTTGTCTTCATTCTAAACCCTAAAAGCTGTTTTGTGTGTGTTTTGTTCTCCAAACCGATCGGCCACCACCTTAGGGTGTCGATCCACTCTTTTCAATAAACCAAGTTATTTGTTTTATCAAAACTAGCATTACTTTAATTCGGTTTAGTATGTGTGTGCATGAACGTGGTAATAACACAATATTGTTATTATTCTTAGATTGAATTACAAAACGCGTGAGGATAATTCATATAATCCTAATTAAATCAAATTAGGGTTCTTCCATTCTTGGTTGTGGATTTGATTCTAGTTTGGTAGAATCGAGAAAATCTTGATATTCTTTTATGTTAATTAATTGTTCATTAATAAATCACTATACGCCCGCTTGAATCTTTGATGTTTTGTGATTATTTATTTGATTGTCATGTTATCTAATTCAAACAACACTTAGTTAAACGCCTTTAAGAGTATAATGTAGTAGCTCAATATCTTTCATCTGAATTATCAACATATAGTACAATGCATATTTTTGAAGTATGCAATCCTCCAATGATGTAGCGAATAATTTTATTTGCATTTGATACAACAATGTCACAATTATCATCTACGGACTACAGCAACCCCAGATGGGATGTGTTCGAAAAAGAATAAAAGTACAATATGCATAGTAAATTACATCCTATTATGCATCTCATATATGTTTCAGAAAGAGCTGATTTAAGGTTCAAAATGTGCAGGAGCACAACTTTAGAACGAGACAAAACGACCTCATCAAGCCAGATATAGAACAAGTTATCATTGATGAACTATCAACTGAACATGTGTTTCCATGAAACAAGAACTCGAAAAAATGGCTTTTATCATACATTCATACTCACAGCTTAGATGAAGCTCCCGATAGAGCATGCTTAACCAACTCCCTTCTCAATATCTTTCCTGCTGGAGTTTTCGGGATTGTGTTAATAAATGAAACTCTTCGAATCTTTTTGTATGGTGATACCTGCAAACATTAATGCCATACTAACTTAAAAACTCTACAAGATCAACAAAGAGTAAATAACTGAACTCGCAGGTAAAGAACTCAGTGTACCAGACACTCCTAAAGTACTAATGATGTCTAAGCTTAGTGTTCAATTATGGGACTGATAATGGATTTTGTCAAAATATGCACAATATATACACAGACGTAAACATGCCTTTTTTGCAATTATCTCCATGATTTGAGCCTCGTTGATTTTGCTTCCAGGTCTTCTCACTATGTAAGCCATGGGAATCTGCCCGGCGTCTTCATCCGGATATCTGATTTAAGATTTCATTGTCACAAAGAGATGTTAAATACATATTAACCCTAGGCCAAGTGAGAATATATCACAATTCGAAATGGCTTGATCTTATCTTATAATATTGTTCAGACTAAAAATAGCAATTTCGACCCATTTCCTTCTGAGTATGTTTTGATCTTCAACGGATCAAATGGGACGATACAAGACTTGGCTTTGAACGAAAAGGCAGAAGCTCACTAAAACTTAGTTTAATTCATAAAACCTCCTAATCAATTCAAAAAATTATATTACTATTGAGATAAAATAATATACGGAGTAATACTTAACTATGTAAAAAAATGTAGAAGTTATAGGCAAAAAGTGTTTCAAGTCAACCTAACTCCAAGCCTTTTCGTTTCTCCTGTGCATCAAACTATCCGTTTTGATCTATTGCCCCAAACACCTATAATATTCAGATCTAGTGAGAAATATTAAGCACTTACGGAATCACAGCAGCATCTGCGACTTCTGGAATTGATTGAAGGTACCGCTCCAATTCAGCTGGTGGGACCTGCAATACTTTCAATATGTCAGTACAAGTCAAGGGGAAAAAGTAGAAGTTTGAAGTGAATAGTAAATTGAAGTTGATAACTAATATAGAGGAGAATAACTTGTGGGTAAATGAAAGTATGCATAGCTAGAACCTCACCTGATAAGCCTTGTATTTGATTAGTTCTTTCAGTCGATCAACAATGTAAAGGAAGCCATCAGAGTCAAAATAACAAAGGTCACCAGTCTTTAACCATCCTTCAGTGTCGAAGGTTGCAACAGTTGCTTCCTTATCTCTAACATAACCTGCGGAAAAATGCACAATTTATTTTTGAGAATCAGATTGAGAACATTTTTAATTTTTGTTTTGGACTTAAAGTCTCTACGACGTTGTTGGACGGTAGGGATATTATCACATACATAAAAGGTGCCTCATTTATATGTGGAAGGTCAAAACTAGTGCACATGTAAAATCAGAATGAATGCAATCAAGCAGTGGTCACTTCATTTGAATACTCATCACTTTACACCAATAGCATCTCCCTTTTTTGGTTGCATAGTAGGTGGGTCAGTGTCTGTTGTTTATATAGATATATGGCCCCCATCTAGTTAAGTGCAAAAGATTTAATATTTAAGTGTATCTCATGCTCTTTAATAATAAACGAGTTACCAATATGAAACCTATGCCAACTACAGTAGAACAGACATAACTCATTTTTGACAAGATAAAACAGCATAATGCAAGGAATATTTTCTTTAAAGATACTAATCCATATCAGATTGATGTTGGCATAACTATTTACTATCACATGTGAGGTTCTTCTTTATTGTATCCACCGTGATCTGACTATCTAAACAATTAAACCATTGTGGACACCATCACATTGTTCTTAAACCATTCATTTTCACCAATAGAAAAAAGATACAAAAGTCTGAACAGTAGAAGAGTAGAACACTGTATTTTCCAAGAATGCCCCATCTTAGAGAAATATAATATATACGAGTATATAGTTTGGTATCGTCACAAGGATTATGGCTCATTCCACACCCGAACCACTTATAATGTTTCAAAAAGTCAAAAACTAAAAAAGAATCACACCAATAACTTTTATAAACTAAAAAGCAGAAGATGCATCACCTTTCATGATCATGGGACCTCTTAACCAGAGTTCCCCTTGTTGCATGGGAGATAAAGCCTCACCAGTTTCGGGATCAACTATTTTGGCCTCTATATTACATGATAAACGACCTGCAGATCCATAACGGTCACACTCGTCTGGGCTTTTCATTCCTGTAACCGCTCCTCCCGTCTCAGTCATACCGAATCCCTTGGAAATATAATCATATGCATAGAATCAGTTATCAATAATGTTCAATGTTCACCACAGTTTTCACATTTCAAGTTTTTCCACAAACAGTTCGCAAGTAAGTATACATCACAAACTTATTCTGCCATGACCAGCCAGATTGTCAGATTGTTAACCGTTACAATTTTTTTATGGGCGACTACAAGACACTGAAATTTGTTTGATATATATTGTATGTTTTTTAAGCATGTTTTGCATCTTTGGTTTGAATAACATAATTTACCATATTTCAAGTGTTAACATGTGTAAACAAGCAAAAATGATGAAGATGATCTAGCCAAAAGAATCAACATAGCATGACAAACTAAGATGCAAAGCTATATCACAATCAAGTAAAAGACATTATCAGAGGAATACCAAGCGGGTATTATGTCTATATGATACATATTAATGGTCATGAGTTTATATCTAACGCTTTGGAATTACACACCCGGACCTTAACAGGAATACCAAGCGGGTATTACGTCTATATGATATAAACTAAGATCCAAAGCTATATCACAATCATGTATACAACGACACTGAAAGGGTCTCTAATCGTTGTTTTCCTTCATCATAAAATTATGGACGGCTGCATAATCAAAGTTTGATCATTATTTAAATGCTTTAGAAGTTATACACCCCTATTAATTTTCCTCCATGTCTTTGTTTATATGTCACCCTACTAACTTTATATTTATTCACATTTATAGATAACTTGTGTCATAAACAATTAGTTAGAAGATCTGAACGATCGAGTTTTAAAGACGATGTATTTAATCATAATACATTCAATGAAGAAAGCTTGAAGGAAAGACACAGTTTACTAAGTCTTTGTTAAAAGCTTTTCAAAGCTTTTGTTGCAATGCAAAAACACCTACAAAAACTTTCAGAATAGTAAAAACTTTTAATAAACGATCCATCGTGGATGCTCTTATACAGTTATATATTCATATATGCAGCCAACTTCTAAAATAATTTTATCATAAAGTTATCCATTAAAATAAAATTACTATTAATAAATCCGATCTAAAAGTTAGTGCAGTGTATACAAAAATTTCGATACACCTCAAGCCAAGCTATCACAAGTCCAAACAAAAAAAATTATTTAAATATCTCATATCAAAACATATACTGTCGTCCATCTCATATGCACAAAGTTTTAAAAAAATCGCACTGCCTACAGCTTTTACCAATCAAACATAATTTTTCATGCTAAAAAGTAAAAACTATTCTCATTCGTTGAAATTCAAGTAGAGACTTAATTTGAGACATTATAAAATAAGACTCCTAAACAACAACGCGCGCCAAATGGCTGCGCGCGTAAAACTCAATACCTGCACAATCTCAACATCAGGAAACCTGGCCTTAAACTTCCCAGCCACCTCCTTCCCTAACGGTGCACCACCACAACTAATCAACCGTAATGAACTCAAATCATACCTCGTCACCACATCACCCTTCGCCATCGCCACCACTAACGGCGGAGACATCGGCATATATGTCACCTTAAACCTCTCAACTACCTTCAACATATTTTCAAAATCAAATCTCTCCATTAACACCAGCGTATCACCTAACGAAAACGTCCTTATCAACACAAAGAATCCAAACACATGAAATAACGGTAACGGAAATAACAATATCAGATGTATCACTGTATCATCATTCTCATCTTTCACGAATCTACTCTGGTTACCGGCAGTCGTTATAGCAACAAAATTCCCGTGAGTCAACTCAACTCCTTTGATTCTACCAGTCGTACCGGACGAATACAGTATGGCAGCAGTATCAGATTGCTTAACATGCTCATGACTGACACTCCTAATAAGTTGTTTATAATGTAGCATCAGTTTAAACTCAGGTGAATCAATAATGATTAAACCTAACGGGAACAAGGACGTAAGATTTTGAGCAGAAACTGACGTGGCAAAAGCGATGACAGGATTAGTTAATTGAATTAAATCAGTTAATTCAGTTTTGGTGGAGAGAGGATTAACAGGGGAGATGGTTACGCCAATGGATAAAAGAGCGAAATATAAAACAGGAATGTGGAGTGAAGTGGGGGAGATTATTAAGGCGACGTCGTTTTTGGTGAGGGAGGGGTAGGTTGTGAGGAGTGACATGGCGAGTGATTGGAATTGGTGAATGAAGGATGAGTAGGTGAGAGTGTATCCAGTTGTTGAGTCTATGAGGAAAGGAGTTGAAGGTGAATATGAAGGATTTGAACGAAGGAGCGAGAGAGTATAGTCGGTGATGGAGAGTGGTTGTGATGGTGGTGGGAGTGGTGCGGGTGGACGAAGGCTGTGGAAGGTTTTGGTGGCTGAGTTGTACCCGTTTTGTGGGTTTATGGTGGTGGTGGTGCTGGTCATAGTGGGATTGTTAGAGTGCGTGTGTGTGTGTGAGAAATACAGAGTGGATTTGTGGTGAGCAAGAGATGTTTTCAAGCTTCTTCCAACATTCTATGAGAAAGGTACGTATATGGACACTAGTTGTCATCAAGTTATCTCATAACTTGTCAGCGTTACATCAAATTTAACATTTCAACCTGCTCAACAAAAATATTTCTTGTCATAACTTAACATTTTGAGCATAATTTTTTTTTAAATAAAATTTACAAATTCAACCCCTAAACTAAAACTAATACTTCATTTAATAAATAAAGTAACATTCAAACTTAGACTAAAACATAACTTTCAAATTTAAATGTTACAATTCAATTTAAAAAAAAAAAAAAAAAAAAAAAAAAATACAACATAAGGAAATTATAAAAATACAAATAAATCAACTCTTGTGGTTGCAAATTATATTTTTGATGATTCTCGCCTTTTCCATATCGATCCAATACGCAGCGTTTATGTCAGTAATTTTGAAAGTGTCAGTATCGAGAAATTTCATCTCTTCCAACCTCATAATCGTTTTATCTTTTCTTTAGTCACCCTGTACGCCTCTTGGGCCGCTTCCGTTTGATACATACTTAGATGTTATAACGTCCCCAAGTTGGCTCCCCGAGCTCGTTCCCCCGGTACTCGTTGTGGTCTCGGATTTTGCTTTCTTCATCGGACGTGGTTGAGCATCATGACCAATAACACCTCGTTTATTTGGCTTGGGACATAGCCGGTTATATCAATCGGTTCCTGGGCGTCCCATTTTTTATGTTTGCTCAAAACTTCTCACGCCTCCTCGTGAGGAAACGGCTACCATTGACATAGACTTCGATCATATGTTAGAAGGTGCTCATCCCTAAGACACCATCTTCCTACTCATACACGGCTACACCATTGACATAGACTTCTTAACATGATCAAAATTCAACCCTTATTGTGACCGACTACCATAACAGTCATTGTCCCCACCGCCGCTCCATAGTCTACTTCACGTCAATGTATTTCGATCTCCAATCTATCAGGTTTGATTCCTATGTACCTTTAAGCTCTAATACTATTTGTTTTATGTTTGCCTTCTCGAAGATGATGGGAAGTATAGTATCAATGATGTCTCATAAACAAATAAGAACTAAGAATGGATAAAGAGAACATCATATAATAATAATAATAATAATAATAATAATAATAATAATATAATAATAATAATAATAATAATAATAATCGCATTATTAGTATTGGGGCTCGTGTTGGGTTCGTATTTTTAATCGCGTTGGTTTCTTATTCTTCAGAGGGTGAGTAGGTTGGTTTCTCATTCCCATTAATTTCTCATAAATTCTTTAAGTTTTTAATAAAGTGATGTTTAAAAAAAAAAAAAAAAAAAACGAAGCTAGCCATCTCTTTTGCTGAACTAAAATTTTGTAACATGAAGTAATGTAGGTTTGAGGCATAATATATTAAAGCATTATTAGTAACAACTTCTTGTAGGTTTTGCTGATAAAGCTTCTATGGAAAGTTTTACCAGGTTGTTAATTTTTGTGACTATTTTTTACCAGCTCATTATCATATGTGATAAAGCTTCTTATAGGCATCCAAGTGAGATATTTTTTACCAGCTCATTAACATAATGAACAAATATTGTAACAAACTGTTTATTAAACTAGATATCTATGCTTGTTAAACTGTTTGACCATATAAATTATGGTGTATAAAATTTGTGGGAACAAGCGAGATTCAAATATAACATATTATTTTAAATATTTTTGAGAGTACTCGTTTTGTTAATATTTTAGTTTTATAAATAGGTCAGCCAAAAAAACTCATACCTCACAAGCTATCACAAGTCCAAACTAAAATAATATCTAGGGTGTTTGTTTAAGCTTATACGTGCGGTTATGAGCTTATTTGACTTCGCTTATATTTCATAAAACGATTTTCGGGTTATTTTGAAACCTGTACGCTTATATGAGTTTATCGTATCATAATAAATTTATATAAGCCCACAAGTCTCAAAATAAGCCAGGAAAATGCGGCTTATAAAATATAAACCGAAAAACAAATAAGCTCAGAAGCCACATATAAGTCTAAACAAACGCCCCCCTAAATATTGTATCTCATATCTAAACTGATAACAATCTTATAAAACAAGCGCGTGTAAAACCAATACTATACCTGCACAATCTCCACATTAGGAAACTTCGCCTTAAACTCCCAGCCACCTCCTTCCCTAACGGCGCACCACGTACCGCAACCAATCAACCACAACGAAATCAAATCGTACCTCATCACCACCTCACTCTTCAACATCGCCACTACTAACGGCGGAGAAACCGGCATATACGTCACCTTAAACCTCTCAACCGCCTTTAACATATTTTCAAAATCAAATCTCTCCATTAACACCAGCGTATCACCTAGCGCAAACGACCTTATCAACACAAAGAATCCAAACACATGAAATAACGGTAACGGAAACAACAATATCGGATGTATGTAATCATCACTCTCATCTTTCACAAATCTACTCTGGCTACCAGAAGCCGTTACGGATACAAAATTTCGGTGAGTCAACTCAACTCCTTTGATCCTACCAGTCGTACCAGATGAATACAGTATGGCAGCAGTATCAGACTGCTTAACATGTAATGAGTATACCCACAAATATTATATTATATATATATGACATTGATCTACATTTAATGAGTATTTTCATAAGTATTATGCTGAAACTATTACATTTGCATTGTGAACGTTTACTTGCATGCAACATATATATTTAATCAAGTAAACGTTGCATCAATTACGTTTCCGACATGCCAAACCTTACGCATGCAACACATATATTTTAATGGAGTAAACATTGCATCGTTTACGTTTCACGACATGCCAGAATCGGTAAAGTTGTACATTCTCGAGACTTTATACTCTATAAATAGGAAACAATATTAAGTCATTGAGATCATAAAACAAAAACCATCACCAGCATCTCCGGTATCCATACAATACATCAATCACATTTCACATTCTCCTTCTACTACATGCATACTATTTTCGATATCCGATCTTGACTTGATCGTCGGGTGTATTACGGGGAGAAAGTCCCGTATACATTCTAACGATACCTATTGTTTCTTGAGTGATACAGATAAACAGGTCCACGTGTTCGGCGATCAAGGCTTGTCATCTGGACCCGTGAATCAACGTATCATCAATTGGCGCCATCCGTGGGACACGAGCAAAAATCCATTAAGAACATTACGTTACGATCTAGATGGCGGGAGAAAGCGGATGCGTAACACCTATCGTATACTCGGGGAAGGAGCAAGTGCTTCCAAAACCAATGAGCATATTCTTGTGGTTGATGATCCTACCATTACCAACCACGACAATCTCGCGAAAGTCGACCACCTATGATCTCAATGTTTACTCCATTACCATTACCCGACCACAACAAGCCAAGGCGTTTCTTGTTACACAAAATGCCGTTCTTTGCGAGATTAACATGAAGCTCAATCTGAAATGCACCCGGTATTCTTGAAGGCGTGTTCTTAGGGTGCCAATAGGACACGATGGCATAAAACCGTGTCCGAGAAAAGACAAAAGGCGGTGGTGAGCTTCCCACCACGCGGCGAAGGAAGTCAATCCTCGGCGGAAAACTAGCCGGCCTCAGCGGGTTCCTATCCCGTCGAGAAAAGTCGCGCCTCTTTTCAAAACACTCGAAGTGTATAAAAAGGGTGACTTTCGGTGGACAACTGAGGCGGAAGAAGCTTTCACCACTTTCAAGCGATCATCTAGCGCTCCCGACACTCGTGGCACCCAGGCCGGGAAGAGGCGTCATGTCATCTCGGCAACTCGCGGGCGGTCGGTAGCGATCTCTTACTAAGAATAGGGACTCGGTGCAAACCCTATCTATTTTGTCGACAAAGCTCTCGAAGGCGGAGATGAACTATAGCGCCATGGAAAAATTGGTCTTGGCATTAGTGTTTGCCGTGGCGGCTGGCCGTTCCAGCCAGCGCGATAATGCGTGATACAGATCAAGCCATCAGCGGATCATCTCGAAGCCGTCGTCGGGGCGACTCGAAGTGGAGTGTGTTGCTAGGTGAACATAACATCTCTTACAGCAGCGTCTTTGCAATAAAGGACAAATTACGGCGGACTTCATCATCGAAGCGGATCTTGACGAGTACCTACACCAAAAAGCACTACAAGATCCATGGATCTGTTTACAGATGGGTCTCGTGCGTGGATGGCTCGGGGGCGGCCTTATTCTCATGAAACCGGAGGAATGGAATTCACTTCAGTGGCTGCGTTTGAATTTACCTCGACAAACAACGAAGCGAATATGAAGCCACGATCATTGGACTCGCATTGCGGCTCGAATGGGTGTCACGTAACTTGGAAGCAAATGTGGACTCTCGACTGGTGGCCAACCATGTGTTGGGTGAATCGTGGCGAAGAAAACATGATTCGATGTCTTGAGAAGACTAAAAGCGATCAAAGGCTTTGTGATTTACTATCAAGCAAGTCCTAGAGGAGAAAATCGCAGCGGATGCACTGAGCAAGATAGCCTCGACAAAGCGCACACTTATCAAAGCAAGTCTTTGGTGGAAACACCGAAAGCAAGTCGATAGCGGAGATGGAAGTTTCATGATCATAGAGGAGGATGGTCTACATGGATGACCCCGATTGCAAATTTCTTAAGCAAGGGACATTACCCAAGCAACAGAGAAGCTCGCGAATACGGCAGTATGAAATTGATTGCGCGACAACATCTTGTATCGGCGTTCTTTCCTCGGCCGTGGCTTCGATCGTGGGCCCGTACAAGCAAATTATGTCTGCGAAATCCATGAGGGTTCATGTAGCATGCACGCGGGACCACGATGCTTGTTGCAGCGCGCCATGCGATCGGGATACCTCGGCGACCATGCATAAGGATGCGCGGGATTTGATAAGGAAGTGCAATGAGCGCCAGTCCGAGACGAGACCCGTCAGCGCAAACCGCGGCGTGAGTTAACACCGATCACGGCGCCATGGCCATTCTACAAATGGGGCATTGATATCATGGGTCCTTTTCGATAGCGACGCGGTCTCAAATTTCATAGTCGCTATAGACTACTCACCAAATGGATCGAGGCAAAAGCGATGGCGACAATTCATCGGCAACGGGTAAAGCGCTTTATGCGGGATAACATTGTATGCCGCCGGATTACTGGTGAAATCATCTCGGACAGCGGAAACAATGCGACAACCCCTTTAAAGATTGGTGCGAAAAGTTAAACATCGCTGACACTGCGTCGGTTCGCACCCACGAACCAATGGTTTAGTCGAGCGCGCAAACCAAGCTGGGTGAAGGAATCAAAGCGCTTGGACAAGCGCAAGGAAGGTGGGTGAAGAACTTTCACATGTATTATGGGCGCACCGTACCTCGGTTAAAACCGGCCACGGGGACGCCCCGCCTGCTGTATACGGGGCGGGCCGTTATACCAGCGAGATCGGCATGCCAACTATCCGCTGCGGAGATTAATGTGACTACAAGCGGCGATGAAAGGCGTGTCGACTTGGACCTCTTGGAAGAAAAGGCGCGAGCAGCGACTATCACGGGAGGCAAGGTGAAGTCAAAAATGAAAGGATACTATGATGCCAAGGTGCGGTGTTTCATTCGGACCGGTGACTTTGTCTACCGCGACAATGAAGGCAAAGCGGCGAAGATCTGATAGCTCGGACCTAAGTGGGAAGGACCTTATGAGGTTCTTGAAACAGCGAACACAGTAGCGTGCATCGACTACGAGGTTTGGATGGTGCGTGACCTACCGCGCATGGAATATCGGCAACCTCGAGAGGTGCTACCTATAAATTGCCGCGGCATAGCGCAGAGCGCTCCGCACTCTTAGTGCTCAATAAACATTCATGTAATCGGTTTTATTTTTCATATTCTTGTTTTCTTTGTTATTTCTGATAAACTTGCAAGTATTAATAAAAATGTCGCGGTTTCTAGCTAACTCATGACACATTTTAAGTTGTTATCTCCATATCTTGTATGCTTTAACAATTTTTATTTTGCCCACGATGGCGTGCATGCACTACACATAAACCCGCGATGGTAAAGGATAAGTTGACCTACTAACTAACTTGTTGAGTAAGAGGTTGCAAACCCGTCAATCTGGGATCGCGCATCCTTGTTAAACACCTTATTCTCAAGGCGTTGGAATAAGCTATATGCGCATCCGCGATGGTTCTTGTGACAATACTGCGATGCATGTTTAACAACTTTGGAACCAATACACTTGCTTCCTTGTCTGATGTTTGATCTGTTGTGACTCATAACATCTACGATTATGATTAAATACTTAGAATTATTTTCCAAAGTATACTCGATTTTCATATATGACTATGAATTTCTTCGTTGGCGAGACGGATCGTATACATTACAAATGCCTACAAGCAACAAGCAAAAAAAATTTTTATTTATAACTATGAGTTATTACAAGCGATATCAAACATATCAGCTACATCTTTACTACAACGCCTAAGTGACGAAGTGCCAACATGACTTGTCGCTTCTTTAACTTCATTGAGGCTCTTGATTACATCTGAATCATTAGGCGACACGGTGGCCACCTTGGTGGCACTCCATCGGACCTCGGCAAGTGAGCCGCGCTAGTCAGCGCAAAGCGGCCTTACCGCAATACCTTTTTCTTGGCGAGGCGGGTGGCATGCGCTTCAAGACCTCCTTTAGAGATACCTCTTTCTCCAATGCAAAGGATTACGATTATCCCAGGGCCAGCAAAGAGCGGGCACTTGGGCTGCGACTCATGAGGTTTCGAGAAAAAAGTCATTGTGTGTCCGCATCCTCGGCGCGATGGCGTGCCAATGTCGACCCCGCCATAATAACGATCGGATAATCTTGATCGCGCTCGAGCTCGAAATCATTGGAAGCTCTAAGTCTTTCATTTTTGCATGGCGGCGACCAAGTGATCATATGATTGACATTGTACCCGGTATCTTATCAGCGAGCGCTTTCAGCGGCTCTGCGTCATGGAGTTGTTCACGCCTCGATTTACCACGCTCTGGCGCGCCTGTACAACCTCCCAATGCATTCACTACCTCGGCGACTCTAGGGTACTAAGCGCGACCATGCGAAGGCCGTGGCTTATGAGCCACCTACGCTCTGCGATCAACGACATAAGATGCGGATCAATTCTTCGTCGTACTCGATGCTCGACTTCTGTGACTTTGCCTCCTGCACCTCGAGGACCAGCTCGCGGTGCTCCCAGTTCCCCATTGCGCAAACAAACTCTCTTTCCACGATCTAGGTGTTTGAGGCCCGGTGACGTAGACTTATACTTGGCGACCTCGCGCGCTCGACAATTGACACATTAAGCGCCATCTTGTCATCGGCTGTTTTTGCACATATCTTGTTGAGCTTTCCGAGACTCGACACGGCGCTATCGATTCGCTTGGGTGCTTCAAGCTGCGCCTCAACATGGCTATTGTTTGATCTTTCTTTGAGCTTTGGTCCTCCCACCGGATACACGATCTTTGACTTCACGATTAACGAGCGATGGCGGACACGAACAGATTCTTGACTAATTGACCCGAGGCGCATCGCATCGGCTTGGTTTCATTATCACAGCTCGGTGACTCGAGAATCTGGCGATTGTGTTGGACTCGCCTTGGCGGTGATTCTATGACTGCTCCATCCTGCGAATGATCAGCGGCGCAATGTTAGAATCCCAAATAGAACATTCTCAACTCGAAGAAGATTATACATGTATGTTTTACTTACTTTGGCTCCGCATCATCGGCGGATGGGTGCGGCGATGCTTCATCGGTGGAGACGACTCCCGGTTTGAACCGGGCGCTTTTTCCTTGGCGGACCCGCACCATGATCTTGTCGGGTCCTTTTGCGCTAAGCGCTTCTTCTTCTTCTTCTTCTCTTGGGTTGAACTCCGGCTATGGCGGTGGCTGCGTTACCGGCGACGCTTTCGAGATGGGACGACTTTGTGCGGCGTTGCCTCGCGCAGCGGAGGAACTAGTTCTGTATCCCTGCGATCGGCTCCATGACACGCCCCCGGTTCTGACTAAGATCGGCTCCTCGTCATCCTCGATGGTCTTACTCCTGTCTTTCTGGTTCTGGGCTTCCATTGTGACGGTGAATAGATCCATCTGCGTAAAGCAAAACACATATACAAACAGGTTATATAATGCGTGAAACAAGGCGAAGATTACTCTTACATTATTTATACTCAGCAGTGCGGGGAATAAGTACCCACCGCCATTGGCGTCTAAAAGATAGGAATCTCATCTTGAGGCCAAAATAATTGCGGTGATCCCATGTGCACAAAATCCCTCGGGATATGCCTAATAGGGATCGGTTCGCATTTATCAAATCCGCATCCTCAGCGTTATAAGACCGGGCAATGGGCACTCGTCCTCTGTAGATTTCCTCGCGTATAGAACTCATAATTCCACGGAAACATGTATCATCTACCGGAAGAAATACTCCCTCCAATTCCTAAGGGCGTCTAATTTATACGTATATGCGATCTGGTAGCGTTTGAAAAGTTACCCGCCCGTGCGCCCGCGTGGTGTGGTAAAATCGCGGAATAAGTTGATGGTGGGATTAATCCCAACAAGCGGCAATTTACTTGAAATTCGTAATTTTGGCGGCCGATGCGATGTAAGCTGCGATATGTAGTGTATAATAATTTAACACATCGCGTAGGAAGCGTGGCGAGGCGCGTTGATTCGCAAATTCGAAAACCGTGTGTATACACCAGCTTTCCGCCGGAAATCGCAATCGTGGCTTGCGCATCCGGTACTCACGGATGCACATTCCCAGTATAAAGTAATGCGAGGTAAATTCCATCGGATCGATTAAATTAAGGTCGGAGGTGAAGTCGGACAAGCTGTTTAACCATGGTGATATCTTTCATTACATTGCTCGGCGCTGTGATTACCTTAGTGGTTGGTTACTTTTGGAATAATGACCATAATTTGCTTTAGAAAGAGTGAAAGATGTTTTCTTGTGAAGAATCGGTGAAATGAATTCCCAAGTTATATACTTCTCCTTTTCCACACGATTGGCGACACGTGGATCCCACTAAGCTTCGTTGTGTGGATGAGATGACTTGATGTGACGGTGAGCGTAACTTTCCCCGTTAACGAGGCCTCGACTATTCGCATGGGTGTCTCGATACATTGTACCTACGGGTAGGTATATGGCTTCTTGGATCGTTTCGTATATTATTTGTTTTTGGACTACGGTCATTAGTCTAGCATCCATGATTCACGCAGCTGCGCATACTAGGCTGGGGACATGATGACGTATAGTGCGGGTCGGGTCATGAACCCGACTACGGTCCGATACTTTCGGGCCCGGCCACGACTTGGGCCAATATCAATAAAGTTGGACTCGAAAGCCCAAGCCCGAATCTATTTACGGAATGGATATAGATATCTTCTAAAACAAGAAGATAATCATTCCCAACCGACTTAGGCGGGATCGCGAAGGTTGGGAACACGGAACCAACAAGGTTCCGTGCATATATAAAGGAATAATACCCTCGTTTAAGTGCGATCTCATAACCTAAACTCCTCGAACCCTAAACCGATTACTTACTCTCCGGGAGGATAATCGTGGGAGACAATCCCACGGTAAGCCTAGCGGTGTTTCTTGTCTCTTAGTGCGGCGGTCTCGGCGGTGATTCTCAATTGGTACAAGAATCGGAGCTCCAATCGGAGCGATCCATCTTTTGTATCAACAATCCCATAATGCACTTTGTAGTTCAAAATTTTAATGAAATTAATGCAATGTATTTGGCATTCTCCTCAAAAGTGAAACAAACTTATCTACGATAGAGGTCCGACAATCCGAAAATGATCAACCTCTCGTTGAAGTGCTGTATTTGAATCGAAGCGCTACTCGTAGCGAAAAGTCAATCGAGAAAAGCACCTTAAGTGAAAGACCACTCAAGAAGAATTTTGATGTCAATACTCGATGGCGAAAAGAAAAACACATTGAAGTCCAGCACTCAACAAACCAGCGCCTTGCTAAGCGAAAACTTCGCAAATGACATTGGTTTTGCAATGAGCCTTTGTATTCAATGATTCGAAAAGAAATATCGCGACCTAGTAGCGTCGCCTTTACAAAGCGAATTAGAGATTACGAAATGCGGATGGACTCGAGGTGCCATCAAATCTAAGGTCTTATGATGGCTTGTCGGATCGATGACCATCTTACGATGTTCATGGGAACTATGGATGTGCACAAGCTTCCAGAGCCAGCGTGGTGCGAGAATATTTAATATAACACTACGGGGTGCCGCGATTTTGGTGCGATAATTTGGCACGGAAAGTATAGACAATTTTCACCAAGCTGCGAGACAAGTTTAGAGCTAACTTTATGCGACAAAGCGATTCCTAAAAACTCAAGCAGAAATACTAGGCATTCGACAAAATCGAAGAATCTCTCAAAGAATACTTGGCTAGGTTTGGGAAAGAAACATTACACATGGCGAGATAGATCAAGCGGCATGATGGTTGGAGCTTTCATCGTGGACTTCGACCAGGTAGGCCTTTTAAAGACTTAATTTCCGACCACCTATGTCACTAGAAGACCTATATGTTCATGTCAGCGGTTGTATAAGGGCCGAAGAAGCTAACAATGCGAATCGACTTCGTGATTCCAAAGGATGAATCATAAAAAACAAAAAAAAAACAAGTACAAGTCTCTTGTGAAACATAAGGTAAATGCATGTGTATATGAATAAAGTGCATAACTTTCTACTTAATGAAGCAGGTGTGCGGTATTAAGAATGACGATAAAATAACATGGTAAGATTTCAGTTGCAATGCAACCATGAATTGTTGGCCTGATATGTCTTTCTTATAAACCATATTAAGTTGATATGATAGTCAATATCAAAGACAACATTTTCTTATCTACATTAATGATAAGACTCTAACCAGCAAATTGCAAAGAAGTTTTGTATTTTGTTCAGGAAGTGAACCGGCTACATGATCATGCGGGTGAAAAGTAGCAGGATAAACTCATTACGCAAAAGCGGAACAACCGCTCCAAAGTCGTGAAACCCCATCACGCAAAAGTGGCATGACCACTTTCATGATTATCTCCCTGCATTAAAGGGATGAAAAGCTTTAAAGCTTAATATAAAGCTAAGCAAAAATGTTCGGACCAATACAATATCCCGCCATTAAAGGGATAATAAGCTATATTGCTTACAAAGACGCGAAACTCGTCGCGCAAAGTGGCACGTACACAACAAAGACGCGAAACCTCATTGCGCTAAAGTGACAGTCACTTCAATGAAAATCTCCCGACATTAAAAGGATAAATTGCTATTGCGCAAAAAGCTTAATATGAAAAGGTCCAGACAAATATAATATCCCGTCACTAAAGGGATAAATAGCCAAAATTAGCTAAATGTGCAAAGTGGCATGACCACTTTAAAAACAACAAAACATCATTGCACAAAGCAACACACTTCTAAAATGATTGACAAAAAAAAAATAATAATAATAAAAAATAATAATAATAATAAATAAATAAACACGAATAGTTTATACATGTTGCGTTTACATTTAACATATACAAACTAGGGGGCTTAATGAGTATACCCACAAATATTATATTATATATATATGACATTGATCTACATTTAATGAGTATTTTCATAAGTATTATGCTGAAACTATTACATTTGCATTGTGAACGTTTACTTGCATGCAACATATATATTTTAATCAAGTAAACGTTGCATCAATTACGTTTCCGACATGCCAAACCTTACGCATGCAACACATATATTTTAATGAAGTAAACATTGCATCGTTTACGTTTACGACATGCCAGAATCGGTAAAGTTGTACATTCTCGAGACTTTATACTCCTATAAATAGGAAACAATATTAAGTCATTGAGATCATAAAAACAAAAACCATCACCAGCATCTCCGGTATCCATACAATACATCAATCACATTTCACATTCTCCCTTCTACTACATGCATACTATTTTCGATATCCGATACTGACTTGATCGTCGGAGTGTATTACGGGGAGAAAGTCCCGTATACATTCTAACGATACCTATTGTTTCTTGAGTGATACAGATAAACAGGTCCACGTGTTCGGCGATCAAGGCTTGTCATCTGGACCCGTGAATCAACGTATCATCAACATGCTCATAACTGATATTACTTTTATTAAGCTGTTTATATTGTAGCATGAGATTAAACTCAGGTGAATCAACAATGATTAAACCTAACCGAAATGAGGATGGTAGTTCTTTAGCACATGCTGACGTGGCAAAAGCGATGAGGGGATTAGTTAAATTAATTAAGTCGGTTAATTCAGTTTTGGTGGAGAGCGGATTAACCGGGGAGACGGTTACGCCAATGGATAAAAGAGCGAAATATAAAACAGGAATGTGGAGTGAAGTAGGGGAGATTATTAATGCGACGTCGTTTTTGGTGAGGGAGGGGTAGGTTGAAAGGAGTGACGTGGCGAGTGATTGGAATTGATGTATGAAGGATGAGTAGGTGAGATTGTATCCAGTGGTTGACTCTATGAGGAAAGGAGTTGAAGGTGAATATGAAGGATTTGAACGAAGGAGTGAGAGAGTGTAGTCGGTGATGGAGAGTGGTTGTGATGGTGGTGGGAGTGGTGCGGGTGGACGGAGACTGTGGAATGTTTTGGTGGCTGGGTTGAATCCGTTTTGTGGGTTCGTCATGGTGGGATTGTTGTTTGTGTGTGTGTGGAAATACAGTGGATTTGTGGTGAGGAAGAGACTTCTTCTTCCGACATTATATGAGAAAGGTACGTATATGGACACTAGTTTATTTAAAGCTAAATGTGATTTTTAACTTTTTTTTTTTTTAAATTGGTACTATTATTAATACCCCTAACATAATTCTAATCCGCTAAAAGCATCTACAATGTAATAAGTCTTTAAAAACTTGATGCATTTAATTCATAACTCTTCTAATCATTTTTTTTATTTCACAATTAATGCTCAACTCATTAATTTGATTGAGAAACTCAATTATTAAAACTTACGAGGCATTATAAGCCCGTGCGTTGCACTGAGTTGGTAAGGGTCGAATGTATCTGCTTTTTACGTAATATTGTATGCAAGTAGTTACATATAAGATATTGCAATTGATGGTATTATAAGATTTGTTATCGTAGGTCGGAGGTAAATTAACATTGCGTAATGTTGTTGTAACTTGTCGGGTAATGTTTACAGGTTTCGTTATGCAAATTTTCATGGTTCGCAAATTAATAACCACCGCATTCATTATCTGCCAAAGTTGCTTCTTCAGTTCTACTGTAGATGACTACAAAAACCCGTGCGATGCACTGATTGGTTAAGGGTTGAATATATACGTGTTTTTTACGTAATATTGTATGCAAGTAATTAGATGTAAGGTATTGCAATTGATTGGTTTCATAACTGCAGATTTCATTTGCAGCATTCATGATGATTTATCATAAGCATTCAACATGAGTTTATCATATACTAAACGAACATTTGTAGTTATTGGTGTGCAATGCATTGGTTGTACCGTACTTTGATTAGTGCACAAATCCTCTCCCACTTTAAACCATTCATGAAAAATTGTATTTATTGGTGTGTGCATGCATATATGTTGTACGTACGTGATTTTGTCACAAACCACTTGCGTTAAATTAAGGGTTCAATTTATTAGGTAGAGTGACTGCCATGCCGCCATGTGCAGTGGTAACACTTCTGCACGATAAAGACAAATTATAACCCACTTTTGAGTCAAAAATTTACCCTATTTCACTTATTACTTACATCCACTTTTACAACTCTGAACTTTTACAACCATTGATCATCCACTTTTGGGCCCAAAATTTCTTTTAAGACATATGAACTATTAGGAGTTCACCATTCTACACTTGCATCTCTCTATACTTGCACTATAGTTACATCTCGACATTCATATCTTTTGAGTAAAAACGGTTCAAAATTTGAATGGATATTCAGTTACTATACTAATATTAAAAATTATGTATATGATCTCTTAGTAAAGTAAGACAAAATTAATATAGCTGTTTATGATCTATTAGTATAGCAATCACTCAATATTAGAAAACTATTTTCCATACTACTATAGTAGTGTCAATAGGTATGTATCTTACCGATTGACAATTGATTCTTGCAATGCGTCAATCCTTTGTAACACATCTTCTACATGCAAGTATTACTGTAAAGTACAAAACAATATCAAAACTTTATTGATCATTACTATAACCGGCCAACAATGACATATACTAACTCTTTGAGTTGGACTACTTTAGACCTGTTACCAAACCCAATTGTGTAACCCGGGCGATCTTGTTATCTATAACGAAGACATCTATTCTACACCCGGAAACTGACCGGTCCCATTAACAAAGGAATAATATGAGTTGAGTATCACCCATAATAATCTTTTTGACCTTTGTTATCTCAGCCTTCAGTTTTGACAGACTTATATAATAAATTATGATCCTTTTGACCTCTTTTTTTCTGCCTAGCAAAGAAGCATAAACGTAAAATATAAACCAATTCTTGTGATAATTTCCTAGAAATATCACAACACTTACCATCGACCATAAGCAAATATGTGCCGGTAATATACATCAAGCACTGATCCACTTTGATATAGTTTTACAACATAAATTCCTTGAATCTTCTAAGTGCTTTCACTTAATTCTCCTGCAAATATAACATTGGTTGTGATCTTAATAGTATGTTTTTTATGCAGCAGTGCAACATCACTTAATATCTTACCCACATTCTTATTAAACACAAAAGATACTCCAGGTTCTTGTACACACCCAAAATTATTTTTGATCCTGCTTTCATTCCAGTTAAGAGCATCCGGTGTGGACTTGGTTGTGGCTCGCCGTGGGTGACGTGGAGGTCCGTCGTCGCTCGCCGCCACACCGGGGTCCCTCGTTGTGGCTCGCCGTGGAAGTGAAAATCGTGGGGACGAAGAGCTAAACTTCTGACACAAAAGCGACAAAGTTTACGTTATAACGTAAACTTTAGTTTCTTGTAAACTTTTTTTTTTTAACGTTAACTTTTTTTTTTTTTTTAAACCCACCACTCCTATATAAACTATCTTCATCTTCATCATTTACACATCTTCAAACCCAAAATACATAACAAATCTTTCTTAACCAACAATATCATTTTACACGATGTCTCAAAAGCCGAATGACGGAGGATCTTCACAAATCTCTTAACTTTCGAACCCAGCAACAATACGGGGTTCTTGAACCCGTCTACCCCTCTTGACCAATTCCAACCGTCTCCACAAAAAATATTTCTTAACCAACAATATCGGTTTCAACAAGGTTTAGAACTTACCCCGGCCGATTTTCATCACCGCAGTTTTTAACCGTCACAATCTCCAGGTTTTTAACTTGTCGGTCTCACAATTGCCCCAAATGGAATCACAACCCCGGTTCACAATTCAAAGTTCCAAAAGCACGTGAGCAAGAAAAGGCGGGGCAAAAGTCGAAGACAAAAAGCGTGTAGATTTGGACAAGACGATGACGAAGATGTTGAAGTCATAGCCTGGCGGACGGGAGGAAGTGGACCAAGTCGAAGAAATGTTACTTGCGGTGTTGGATAGAAATTTCCCAAGATAGAGATATGGGCAATGGCCAGTCAGGAGAATACTTTTGGACGACATTCTCGACATGTTCAATTCTAAGACAACCGATAACCGATTGTGGCAAGAACATGATAACGGGTAAATGGACAAGGATTAACGATGATTGCGAAGTTCGGTATTTTTACAAACATCTTGACGTCGAAGTGGTGAAAATGAGCAAGATCATGTCGAGAATGCCAAAGTTAACTTTATGCGCGTTTTGGTGGGAGGGAGTTTTGTATGAAAAATGTTGAAATACATTTTGAAAAATTATCCCAGTGGGATCAGAAGATCCTATTGACATTACATGTCTCGAGGATATATTCGGGCGGACAAACGACCTCGGCACGAAGAGATGGATGCAAGCAGTGGGAAAGAAGCAGTCGACTTCAAGCGTGGCAAGAGAAGATCGAGATGGATTTTCTCATGATAGATCCAAGTACCAATCGACCGGTGGCGAAATCATCCGCAGGCGAGGCGTCTAGTCGAAAATATCATCAAATCATCGACGAGTAGTATTGTATTCTTTTTACCGTGTGTTTTTTTACCCGTGTGTTGTATTTTTTTACCCGTGTCGTTTTTTTTATCGTTTTATTAGTAAGTGTTGTTTTTATGTATTGTATTTTTAATTTGAATGAAATGAATTTATTTAGTTTTTATTTGGAAGTGAAAATTGAATAAAAAATAAAGTGGTAGTGGTGTTTTGAATGAAGAGGTTGAGGTTTGTTATGAGTGAGGAGGGGTTTGTTGTGGTTAGTTGTGGAAAAATAGGATCTTGATGTGGTGTTGAGGCATGTGACGATGAAGTTGAAGACATCGCGTGACGCTTATCTTCTACAATTCAATATCATACATCTAAGCCTATTATCTTTTATACCATATAAGCCTATCAATATAAAGTTGTCTTTAAAGCTAATTAGCTATAATGGAAGAACATTTTTATTTCATGAGACTAAATGTTATCTCATTTCGATGTAGAAAATTTTATCTAACAATTCATGTCTTTCAATGCGTACAATATACAAACCTATCTTTGACCTCGGTGTCTAAAACACGTAATATAAAACAAACCAAAAATCCATATGCGCAGACTATATTGCTAACTTTAAACATAAAAAACATGTAACCAATAGTTAGATAATGTATCCCATATCATGACAAAAGCAATCACCCCTAGCCACAACGTTACAGCTAATAACTTATGAAACTGAGTATCAACAGATGACGTAATAACAGTTGCAAGCCCAAATATTCATTTACCCAAAAATACAATACTAATAAGCCCAAATCTAACTAATCAAACCAGAAATATATAACACAAATACCTAAAGTTGTTATTTCATAACCTAATTTACACACACATCAAACATAACGCCTCCATCTTCATTTTGTTCAGATCTAGAAATCGAATAGCACATCTCTACATACATTTTCTTCCTAAAACCTTAATGCAACAAACTCCGCAACACATCGCAACTTATGAACACCGGTACAAATCACGAATATTTTTGCGCAAATTCTACCCACAACTATAAAAAAAATTCATGTTCCATTTGTTCGTTTTTTTCAGTAACCCACGACGAACACAACAGAACCTACATGTTATCATCTTCAAGATCTTGAAAAAAAGGTCTCGGGTAGGTATCCTTTTAGTTTTCTCTTACAGATCGATGATGAGTTAACTTTCAGTTTGTAAAGATCTGTAAAGATCTTTATATCTCTTCAGGGATGTATAAGAAAGCAACACTGAGATCTTTTGTATTTTTATTCGGAAAGTGTAGATGTTTGGTGATGGGGTTGTTGTTTTTGTGGTTTGCTTAGAGATGGGATTTAGGATAGTGATATAGTTGATTGTTGTGGGGTTATTTTGTTTGACTATTTGTGTGCAAAAACAAATGGATCAGTATATATAGATGTTAAACACGACTTTTGGAATGAATTGACAATTCAATGCTTTGTATTTTTTGAGGTTGTAAACCTGCAACCCTTCTACATTCCTGTAACCACCAATAGGTTTGTTGAGCTTCTGCATTCATGGCCTTGTTGCTTTGTATCCTTTGAACTTAATATTTCGGGAACTTTTCGTCTACTGCAACAGTTTAGACGCCTTCATTGAAGTTTACATATTTCAATACTCGAAATTGAATCATATGGCTTTACACGGATTGTACCGTACAAATTGTTGTGCACATTCACTCTTGCACATTAAATTAAGGGGCTCAACTTTATAGTATTATAGATTCTTTTAACAAAAGCCAATCTTTCATTTGGATTATGTTGAGCCTTGATCATCAGTTAAACCCCAATTAATAATTTTGTTTTTGGTGGTTGGTGATGGAGATTGATAGAGATGGTATATCGGCGGCATTGGATGAAAAATCCGATAGTGATATCGAGGTATAATGTGGTTTTGTGATAATATTGACAAATTCGGCGAGTATGTATGTGTTTTGTCGTTCACATATCTGGTGGTGATGCATGGTGGTGTGGTGAAGATGGTTAGAGGTGGTGGAGCACTAGAAAGAAAATGGTTTAAAATATGTTAAAATGTGTATTATTTCTAGTAGGTGTAAGTTTTGAAGTGTTTTTGTGAGAGATGATAGATTGAAGATGGTGAGGCAAATAGGAGGTGTTTGGGTATTTTGACTTGAAAAAAAGTTCATATGGTGTTTGGTATTTTAAATGGGGGGTATCTTATCGATAAGTAGTTCTACTCCGCTAATGTTCAATCATGGGTTTAATGTAGCGGCACAAGTAATACCGGTGATTTTTTTTTTTAATATTTTATAAGTTTTACTTTCATGGGTTCAACCATTTTTACATATAGTTCACTATTGAATTTGTATTCGCCTAATTTTGCACACATTAAAAAATTTTGGTTGAGTACCAAATGACTCGTGGGATAATAAATACCCGATAATAAAGTTGTTGCTTTTTAACTTAGAGTAATTCGGTTATCTTTTAATAGTCTCCCAATTTTGAACCAAAAATGGTGTAACCAAACCCGCCAAGTTCATCATGAAAAACTTGTAAAGTCTTTTTTTTTTTTTTTTTTTTTTTTTTTTTTTTATTATACCACATAAAGCATTTTATAAGTCGAATTCCATCTTGTAGGAACTTCCCAATTAGGGGTTAAAAATGGAATCCGTATCCTTACACAATTTAATATAATGTTTATATCTAATTTTACCCGTACAAAATATATCTTGTAACATAGTTTTAAAAACGGTTTTTATTTCACTTATTTCTTGTACCGCTAGTCGACTATGATAAAAAGAAATGTCGTTCAAAGGTGGTTGGTATTTTAGTATTAGTTTTTTTTTACGGCGTTTGTATTATTACTCGTGTTATCAAATAAGATTGAAAAATCTTTTCTTCTAATTTAAACTCTTTTATTACATCTCGTAACATATGAAATAAATTTGTACCCGTGTGAGGATACTCAAAGTTTTTAAAAGCAATCATACGCTTCATCATTTGCCGCGTTACGGGATCAATCCAATGCGAGGTAACACAAAGGTAGTGAGCCAAGGCAAACCATGAGGATCCAACCAAACATTGGTTGTTAAGTTTACATTAGTATTTAAATTTTCAAAACCTTTTAGTAGTTCTTCTTTAGCTTTTTTCCATATATTAATACAATCGCGTCTAAGAGTATCACGACTTACGTGATTATATCGTGGTTGAAGAGTATTTTGAATCACCTTAGTTAATCAAGGTTGTCGAAGTGGTTGAATGGCAAACCTTCTTGAATCACAAAGCTTGCAAATTGTTGTTGACATTGTTCTGCCTCGTATGCAAAATTACCCCCTCTAGTGACATAGATGCTTGACCTGCTTCCGGGATGGATTTGAGTGCTTCGCAATACCTTTCGGTATGCCCTTTCAACGTCGTGTTGGATTCATGTTTCAAAAAATTTCGCAATGTTTACAACGAGCCTTAACTTGCCCATTTGACAACCTCACGGGGTTGAAATTACACCAAATTTTCGAATTTCGTTTTGTTTCCAAAACTTCAACAATCGTTGGTGAAGTTGAACAACCAACAACAGCGGAAGTTGAGGAATATTGAGTTGCCATTTGAGCGTTTAGTGAGCGTTTCTTTTCACGTTTTGAGTGTTTCAAGAGTGTTTGAGTGTTGTGACTAAACCAAACTCAACATACTTATTTATACTAAACTTAGGATGGCAAATGATAACTAAAACAAAAAAGCGGTGAAACCAAAAACTTAGGCGGTGAGCTTATTTGTGCAACGGTAATAACCGGTTTCAAACCGTTTTCATAACCGTTCTTAAAAGCCGAACCGAATCGGTTCCAACGAATATATGTGCAAAACCGATTGGAAACCGCTGGTTTTTTTGTAAAATTGAACCGGTTTTTGTCAAAAACCGGTGTTGAATCGGTTCCAACGAATATATGTGCAAAACCGGTTGGAAACCGCCGGTTTTTGTAAAATTAAACCGGTTTTTGTCAAAAACCGGTGTTGATCGGTTTCATGTTTTTTGTACACGACTAATGGGGGAAGTAACCTCGTCACACATAATGTATCGTCAGTTTGTAGACTACTTATGTTGACTGCCAACTTTGCCAATAATTGTTAAGCTAAAAAACTACAGTGACCATAATACAAAATTTATTCAATAGATCTAACAAATGCACTTTCTAAAATCCATATTTGCAAAGTCACACCATTAAATTTCAAAAGATTCTCAAGTCAACACATATTCAAACTTTATAAAAAAAAATTTCATTCACAAAGTGCGGGTGGTCTTAAAACCCATCCCCACAATACTTACCATACACCACAGCACACACAATGAGCATAAAGTCAACTCAATATCCACTGATCTCAAAACATCTGAAAACGAAATATGAACTGATTTGAATTGAACTTTAGGAGATAATAAAAATGACGAAAGTGTTTGATAATTGGGAGAGGTTAGTGAAAGGTACGCTACGGCGAGAACAACTCCTGTTAACCGGAAGAATAAGTCACGAACGGCAATCGACGAGTATTAGTTTGATGTTACAAGCTGCTGATGACATTCAACCTGAAGATGCTCATGTTGCTAGGATTTGTAAGTTTTTTTTTTTTTTTTTTTTTTTTTTTTCTCTATAAATTTCATGGTTGTAAATATCGCTAGGAGGTACCTCGGCGGTCGACCACCGCCAAGCGCCATGTCGGTCTTGGCGGTGATATATCAGTGATATATCGGAGACCATAAATTATAAAGGAATTTATTTAAAAAAAATAAATATTAGCAATATCATAACAAAATAAGTCAATAACCACAAAAAAACTAAAAAGTTTAACATCCTTGAAAAATAAAAGCCGCAAGTCCATAAGTATTTATCAATTTATATAAAAAATAAAAAAAAAAATAAAAAAAAAATACGAGTTTGACCGATTTTTGACCTAGTTTGGCCGATATTTGACCAATTTTGACCGATTTATCACCGATTTTGACCAAACCGATAAATTGACCGATAAGCGAAATATCATATCGGTCGACCCCCGATAAGCGATATATCACTGATATATCGGCCGCCAAGACCGATATTTACAACACTGATAAATTTTCCTGTTTATTATTGTTATATACTACCTAATGTTGATACTTTATAGGATTTTTAAATAATATTTAACTGTTTACAAGTATTATTTAAAGAAGGGAAAAAAATTGTGTTTTCGAGTATCGCTACTCGGTTCTCGAACTTATATTTGAACGAATGGAAAGGGAGACGAAGGGATGATATAATGAAGAAAATCAATGTATTTTGAAAACCTTATGAACTACAGGAAGAAAAGATATGCAAACAAAACAAATAACACCACTTTTAAAGAAAAGACGCATTAAAACCATTGTAGTTGTACATTATGCATTCAATTTGGGTATATATGAAATTAATCATGAAAGTAGGATGATATATGAAATTAATCCAACAAAATAGACCAAATGTCGATGTATCAATGTTAAAACAATAACCGAGTAACCGACGTCACAATGTGCTTATAAACATGTCCAAACACCCCTTTATTTTCCATCCAAACGTTGTTTCTACTATAAAAATATGCATATAAAGCTTATGTCCAAACAATCATGTAAAAATCAGCATAGAAATATATGTCCAAACACAGTTTCTACTGTAAAAACCAGCATTCAAATCAGCTCTAAAAATCAGCATAAAAACACAGTTTTTGCTGTAAAAATCTGCACCAGACAACCATTTTGTATTATAATTCACAAACACCATCATCAGTCCTATACCGTATCAGAACACAAAACACTCAATAAGCTGCTAAACAGTTTTAAACTATTAAAAATCAAATCCAGTATCATCCAATGCTTTTCATTTTTATGATCATATTTATCTAGAAAAACACAAATAGGCAATATAAACTTCTGAAACTGAGAAACAATCTTAATTCCTAATTTCCTATATTATGATCATATCTTCAACGAAAACACACAAGTAAACATGTGGATGTTAACAACTATATATGAACATAATAACTATAAACATGACATTGGTTGACATTCAAGGGATAATCTTACCGTTGATTTCCAGATAATGAGAGAAATATAGATTGTTCTGTGGTCGTTGTTACAGATAATAGCTGTCGTGAAGTGTGATAACTAAGTCAAATATATAGGACGTGCATGAAAGAATGAGGATATAATGTAATTTTACACAAGCCAATGATGTTAGTGACCCACTTCCTTCCTAATCCCCCAATATCGGACGGAACAAATCTACACAAAAAAAAGCCCATAACTTCCCTCCCTTCCCCCTTTTGGCCCCCTACTGTTCCTTCTTAAAAAAAAACTCAAGAACGCCTAAATTTTTAATTTCCCTTCCCATACCTTTCCTTTCATTAAAAAAAATTCGAGAACATAATGTTAAAGAGGAAAAAAAAAGGAAAAGGACCGAAAGAAGAGTGATTTGGCTGATTTTAAAGTAAAAGGTTTCCTCCCAAAATTGGGGTGAAAGTGTTTACTTGCTTTTTCTTTATTTTTTCCTTGCTAAAAAATACTTGACAACTGATTTGTTTTTTAGTGTGTGAGACGGCATATACCATGGCTCAAAATCTGGATCCCAGTAGTGAAGGAAGAGGAGCTCTTCAGTTTAATACTGGTTTAGCGTGTGTGATTAGGGTAACACTAAGATTTGACTTTTCATTGAGTGCATATGTGTAAATTTCAATACTGTAGCACCAATGCTCTCAAATTTAAGAATCTTATCTGATTCATTATTATCATTAATAAATACAATTTTGAATATGTTGCAGCAAAAACTTGCAAGAAAGGATGGAAGGACAATAGATCGAAACTGGGATGTTCAACACCTGTGGAACTTTTATCAGCATTACAAGAGAAAGCACAGAGTTGATGAAATCCAGAAAGAGGAACAGAAATTGCTTGAATCCGGAACTTTCAATGCTGATATCGGACTCAGATCTCAAGAAACTAAAAGTTTTACCACATTGAGAGCTCTTGTTGAGGTACTGGAGGCCCTTATCAAAGAGGCTGCACCTGATGGAGCTGCAAGATATATAGCACAAGAGGTATTACCATCTAAAAGTTTATAAGCTACACATAAAAGTATTTTACATATCTGCGACTGATTACATGATGTTTAGATTAATATTTGGTGTAAAAGGTTCCACAAGACATATACGTTTTACTTCATTGCAAACCATAGTAACTAGATTAGACTTTCAGGATTATAATCACTGTCTTTATTTAAACTAATGGTACAAATATGAAAAAGCCATTTAAACATCATGTAAAGTATTAAATTAACACATTACGACCAATTTAAATCCACACTAAATATTAACCCTCTTGACTCATAACTTAACAATTCTACTTTACACGTCAGCTTGTCTTTTAAAAAAAACTATATAAAAAAAGTCTTTATGTAAAAGTAAAGGCTTTAGACCCTAGTTTGTAAAATGTCATGTGGGTTCAACACCCCTTTTGAGTCTTTTTTCTTTTTAATACTCTACTATTTTATGTTAAATGCTGATGTCCTTTCAATGTGATGATAAAGGAAATTCAAATTTATGAATATATCTTTTGACTTATAACTACGAGTAAGAGTTAACACCTAACTGTTGAGACAAGGAAATCAATTCTCATGTTTCAAAACACCGATTTAGCTAAACGACAATGTACACGATTAATCTTTCTTAACATGTAAGAAATGGCTAAGTTATATAAGCATCAAAGCAAGGGAGCATGTGGCCGCGTTTAATAATGAGCGTTTTGAAGTGTTTAGCTTTTAGGATCATATGTTTATCTGATAACTAGTTTTTAGCTTTTAGAATTATATTCTTATTTTATACTATATAATTACAGCTTTAACTTGTTACCAAAAATACTAAGTATTATATTAAAATGTTATAGTTTGAAGTTCCTCATGCTATGCTAAAGTGAAATGGAGTATTGTGTTGTTGTGTAGTTTGAAGCACATGGTTTTGCTAAATATAACCTGTGTAAATGTGTAATACGGCGTAAAAAGTTTACTAAAATGTTCACTGTAAAATACATGCTAAAATAGATTAGTCCACAAGTATTATGAGATTTGTAAAATTTTAATCATCAGTTTGTACTTTGAAGAATATTCATATTGATTGCCAACTTTGCCAAAATTGATAAGCTAGAAAACAAGAGGGGGTTTTCTTAGTGCTGTCAATAACAAACTACAAGGACCATAATACGAAATCCATCAATAGATCTAACAAGTGCGCTTTTAAAAAACATATTTACAAATCACCCGATTAAATTTTGAAAGATACTCAACACAAATTCAAACTTTATAAAAATATCTTCACAAAGTAAAAACTACAATAACACGAGCCACATACAATACTTACCGTACACCACACCACGCCACACACAATAACCAAAACCCCTTATCTAATCACACCATCACCACTAGGGTTGGCAATTTGGGTCGTGTCCGGGATGGCGGATTCTGGTTGACGGGTTGGCGGTTCAAATATCTAAACCCAAACATGACATGTTTAGTTAATCGTTTCGAGAAGTTCAACCCTAACTCAATCGACCCATTTATGATTTGAATATTTTATAACGGGACATTAAATATAATAAGGTGTATGTTAGAAACCTTTTAAGCAATACAATAAATATTATAACATAAGTATATACCATCATAAAATATTTCATAAATCTATGATATATCATAAGGTAGAGACACAAAATAGTCGGATCTTAATATAATGAAACTAAACACATAAAATATTTAATATTTTTAAGAAAAATTACGTTTGGTCACATGGTATACCGAATAACAACTTTAGTCCTAAGTCGTTTTATTACACCAACGGTATCTAATTTTGAAACTATGCACGCTTTTGGTCCTATTTTTGGATGGGCGTTAGTTAAGTCCGTTAAGTATTTTGTTTATTAGTCCCCGTTAATAATCTTTGCATCGTTAGTCCTTAAAGTTATTTGCATAAATCGTCCTTGTGGTTGGGTCGGTCGGCCGCGTGTCACCACGAGTGGTGCCACGTGGCATTGGTCAGTCGGTCGAAGGGTCGGTTCGGGTTTGCGTGGACCGATGAGGTGGTGCCGGCGTGGCATTGATAAATATACCAACAATTTGTCACGTATGGGATTGAACCGGGACATTTGGGTGGGAAGCATAGCTCTGCTGTTGGGCTAGCGTAGCTTCGAGTTACTACAGCCTAAATTTTATATATAACCGCTTCAAAGTTAAAGCCCGATTCAATATTATTAAAGGTTGATTTAGTTTTGGTCTATTAATTTACGGAGTTTATGAATTGTAAAAATAAATAAATATCTGTCGGACTCGTTTTTCGTGCTCTTTCCAATGGTATGCTCGGGAATTTTTCGACCGTTGGAACCTCGAAAATCGAAAATCACCATTTTTCTTTGTTTTGCATTTTCGAGGTCGAACCAAGTCAAAAAATTATCCGAAAGATATCGTCAGTTCGTTTTTCGTGCTCTTTCAATGGTATGCTCGGGAATTTTTCGACTTCGTTGGAACCTCGAAAAATGCGAAAATAATCGTTTTCTTTGTTTCGCATTTTCGAGGTCAAACCAAGTCAAAACAATTATCCGAGCATACCATCGTTCGTTGTTCGTGCTTTTCGATGGTATGCTCGGGAATTTTTGACTTCGTTGGAACCTCGAAAATGCAAAACAAAGAAAAAGCGATGATTTTCGCATTTTCGAGGCTCCAAGTCAAAAATTCCTCGAGCATACCATTGAAAACACGAAAAAGCGAGTCGACGGTATAGCTCGGATAATTTTTGACTTGGTTTGGACCTCGAAAAATGCGAAAACAAAGAAAAACGATTATTTTCGCATTTTCGAGGTTCAATCGAAAAAATTCCCGAGCATACCATTGAAAGAGCGCAACGGTCAGATGCGGTGTGCTCGGATAATTTTTTGACTTGGTTTGGACCTCGAAAATGCAAAACAAAGAAAAATGGTGATTTTCGCATTTTCGAGGTTCCAACAAGTCGAAAAAATTCCCAAACATACCATTGGAAAGAGCACAAAAACGAGTCAGGCGGTATATTTATTTATTTTTTACGGTCAATATAACTCCGTAAATTGATAGACCAAAAACTAAATCGAGCTGCTAATAATTGAATCGCTAACTTTAGAAAGGGTTATATATAAAATTTAGGCTAGAATAATGGTTATGCTAGCCGAAGATGAGCTATGCTTCACCCAAATGTCCCGGTTCAATCCCATCGTGACAAATTGTTGGTATATTTTACCAATGCCACGCGGCACCATCTCATTGGTCCACGTCAACCCGACTCGACCAATGCGCGTGGCACCACCGGTGGTGACGCGTGGCGCTGACCGACCCAACCACAAGGACGATTTATGCAAATAATCGTAGGACTAACGATGCAAAGATTATTAACGAATGACTAACAAACAAAAATACTTAACGGACTTAACTAACGCCCATCCAAAATAGGACCAAAAGTGCATAGTTTCAAAATTAGATATCGCTGTGTAATAAAAACGACTTAGTGGACAAAGTTGTTATTGGGGTATACCATAGGACCAAACGTAATTTTAATTGTATTTTTGAGCAGTTGGAATTGGGTTGAGAATCTCAAATCTAACCAATTTATTAAACAGGTTCGTCGTGCTGACATATTTTCAACCGATATTTGTTTAGCCTCAAACCTAACCCATTTATTTTCGTGTCGATGTCAAATCATATTTCTTGTCGATGTCGAAACGTATTTCGTGATGTGTCCGGAATTGCCACCCCTAATCACCAGTTCACCACCACACAATCTCAACCTAATATCACCCCACCCAAATACCACAAAACGCATCCACACAATACTTACAATACACCACACCACACGCAATTGCCATAACGGCACAACTCAAACTCAATATCCCCTGATCTCAAAAACATCTGAACACGAAACCTTAACTTAACGCGTGAACTCACGCTCATTGTAATAGTCTTTGTTATGTCGTTTATAATCACATCTATTGAAATATAAACTGATCTGAAGTAAAATGTAGGTCTTATTTGAGATAAAAACGACGAAAGTGTTTGATAATTGGGAGAGATTAGTGAGAGGTGCGCTGCTGCGAGAACAGCTTTGGTTAACCAGAAAAAGTCACGAACGGGCGATTAATATTAATCTGATCTTACAAGGTGCTGATGAGATTCAGTCTGAAGATTCTAATGTTGCTAGGATTTGTAAGTTTTTTTAAAATTACTGTTTATTATTGTTATATAGTTTGATCTTTTTTTTATGTGAATTTAGCGTGTAAGATATCTTGTTTCTATCTCTATTAGTTGTTGAATTTTGTTAAGTGCGATATATTTAGAATTGAAGATATATTGATTTTCAGTCTGAATGTGTTTCGGTTTATTATCGTTATATATTTATATTTAGTTTCGTTGTTGATGTGAATTAAGCTTATTTATAGTTATATTTTATATGGTAAACTGCAAAAATCATCCCTGTAGTTTGTAGTTTGCTGAATTTGGCATTAATCATCCCTTACTATTAGCAAATATCATCCCTAAAAAGACAAACGTCTAAAACATTACATCCCTCACAAGGGTAAAATAGTCATTTAAGCCTTCCGAGGGATGATATTTGCCAAATGGTCATTTTAAAATAAGGGAATGGTCATTTTATGTTGGGTAAGGATGAAATATGTTAAACATTTACTTCATAGGGCTTATCTTTGCTAAATTGGACAAACCACGGTGATGATACTTGCCAATAGTATCGGCAAGGGATGATTAGTGCCAATTTGAACAAATCAGAGGGATGATTTTGCATTTTACTCATTTTTATATACTTTGATTATATGTTTCTATAGTTTGTTATTGATGTGAATTTAACGTATAAGATATATCTACTCGTATTAGTTGTTAGGATTTATTAGTTCATTTAATCGCTCATGCTTAGTTATTGTTACTATGTATTTATATAATTTGTATAAATATATCGTGTTTCGATTTGTATTAGTTGTCGAATTTAGCTTAGTGCAATATAGCGATAGAAGTTGAAGAAGAATTCAAATTTGAATGTGTTTATAGGTTTATATAGTTTGATTGTTGATGTGATTTAGTGTAGTGCAATATATCGATAGAAGTTGAAGTTGAGAATTGAATATATTGTGTTTTATATGTATAAGAGTATTAGTTATTATTTTCTGTTTGTTTTTGTTACGTATGTTTATTTATTTAAATTGTTGATGTGAGTTTAGTGTGTATAAGATAATTAGTTGTGGAATTTAGTGTAGTGCGATATATCGATAGTTATTGAAGATGACAATAACTGTTATTGTTATGTATTTATATAGTTTGATCATTGATGTGAATTTAGCGTATAAGATATCATGTTTCTATATGTGTTAGTTGTGGAATTTAATGTGATTGGTGAAGATAAACTTGTTTAGGAGAAGCATGAAGTTTCGGTTAGAAGTTTGAACGCGTTTATAGGTTTAGCTATGTTATAGTGAGTATAGTGATATAGGTTGGAATTAAGAGAGTTTAGTACGAGTCTTTTTTACTTTTTTGAATTCCTTTTGATAAGTGAATAATTCGGCGAAAGTTTTTCCAATGTGATAGAAATGGGATTCGAGAACACTTGGGAAGTTATCATTGTGCTGTTAGGCGGTTACTTTTAGATATGTTCTTAGAGTAAGAGATCAAATGAGAAGTAAAATTAAAATGAGAAGGGTGAGAAGAAACTACAGCCGCACATTTCAGATGCACCTAAAGAAATAGATGCATCTCCCCTTAAATTTCTCCTCCTCATTTGAAATATGTGGCTCAAAAATTTCTCTCCTCACTAGATCTCTTTCGTATGTTCTTAATAGGGTATACACTTTTAGATAGTTTGCGGTTGCCTGTTATTTGAGGGAAGCATTTGAGAAAAAAAAAATGTTTTGAAGCTTGGCATAGACATATTAGGAAGAGAGAATTTCTTAAATGAACTATAACAAGTGTCCATTTATCAAAATAAACTTCGCCAATACTTTTTACCAAAATGAAATTTTGAATATGATCCGTTAGATTCAATTCATGACAACTTTTGAACTCTACACGTGTCTCTCATTTTTCTAGGCGATTGAAAAGTATAAATGCTACACGCGATCAGTTAGGGCGAGCTCCTAGGCGACGTAAAATATTGGGCGAAGCTAGGGCGAAGTTTTGGGCGACGTAAAATTTTGGGCGACAAATGGGTGATCTTGGGCGAGCAGTGAGGCGAACCAAAATCACTTCCTTTTAGATATAGGCGATACAAGGACGTTAGAATTATTTAAAGGTGACAATCTAAGGGTGTTCAATTTACCACGTTGACACCTAATATTAATCAACCAATCCTATATGTGTAAAGAAAGAGTTGATTTTTTTTCTTTGTGCTGAGTAATATTAAAAAATTGTTTATAGGGATAGGATAATTAATGCTCAGTAAATTTGAGGGATGTCTCGCCAATATTATGAAAAAGAAAAAGTCTCACATGTGTCTTAAAGGAATCTTACCCTTGAATTTGTTGATGTGACATATGTTAGTTCGTTTTTGTAAATTCAATTTTTGTTGTCCAATCTGGTAAACCAAATGCTTTGTTGGGTTATACTGGTAATTGACTTTATTAGGATGATTATGTACACGGTGTAGGAATACTTAAGATAAGATCTTAAGAAGGTTGTCATGTGCTGGGAAGTACAAAACATGCAATATCTTTTAATGCAGTAACTCTATTGTTATGTTTATGAGGGTGAGAAAAGATCATATAAAAACTAAAAATCAAATGGATCAATCTCAACCATGCATTTTTGATCAAATTAATTAAATTCACTTTCAACCTTATATTTAAAAATTAAATATCTCACAAACCGTTAATAGTTAGATAAAACTAATTATACCATTGCGACAAGAATAAAATTACATTTCTATAGAGATCTAATATTGTATACTTTTGATGAACTTATTTTTTATTGTTTTTTGCGGGTTTCGATATATTACACTATAAATGAAAATTTTAAAAATACTCTTTTTTGTTAACACAACCCCTAAACTACAAACCCTACACTCTAAAAACCCTAACCCCTAAACCCTAAAAAACCCTAACCCCTAAACCTCTAAAACCTTAAACCCCTAAAACCTTAAACCCTAAAAAACCCTAACCCCTAAAACCATAAACCTCTAAAACCTTAAACCCCTAAAAACCCTAACCGCTAAACCAAAAAAACCTAAACCATATCCGCTAAACCGTAGAAACCTAAACCCTTAACCCCTAAAAGCTTAACCCAAAAGTCAAACCCTAAACCCTAAACACCTAAACCCTAATCAGAACCCTAAACCCACAAAAAGTCGGGAAAAAATTAGGTGAAAGTATATGATGTGAGATATTAAATTAAAGGTAATTTAATGCTTGTCGTGATGGTATGATTAGTTTCGTCTAACGATCAATGGTTTGTGAGATATTTAGTTTTTAAAAATGAAAGTGAAAGTTTATTTTATTGTTTTGATAAAAAAAACAAATAATTGAGAATGGTTTAATTGATCTTTAGTTTTTCTTTGATCTTTATTGAACCAAACTCATGTTTATGAATTCTATAAACTGGGAAAAGTTGATTTAATAGCTATCTCGTTACTTATCATGTGTCCACAATCCATCTGTCTACATTTATAAATTAAGAGGCATGTTGTTAGGTTTGAACTTAATAATTTTTCTTAAGTAGTTTGATATGAATTTGACATGACAGAATATGGTTTTCATGTTAAGTTCTCTAGCTAAAAAAAATTGGTGTATGTTCCTTGTATACTTCCCATGAAACCTTGAGTATTGATTCTTATATATGACTTAGGCCTTTTGAATAATATCCAACTGTTTACAACGTATACTCTTTGTTTTTTAGTGTGTGAGACGGCATATAACATGGCTCAATATCTGGATCCCAATAGTGAAGGAATAGGAGCTCTTCAGTTTAATACTGGTATAACAACTGTGATTAAGGTAACACTAAATTTGAGTTTTTATTGAGTGCATGTGTGTAAATTGCAATATTGTAGCACCAATGCTCTCAAATTTAAGAATCTTATCTGATTCATTATCAATAAATACAATTTTGAATATGTTGCAGCAAGATCTTGCCAAAAAGGATGGAAAGACAATAGATCGAAAGTGTGATGCTCAAAACCTGTGGAACTTTTATCAGCATTACAAGCGAAAGCACAGAGTTGATAAAATCCAGAAAGAGGAACAAAAAATGCTTGAATCCGGAACTTTCAGTGCCGATATGGGACTTAGATCTCAAGAAACTAAACAAGTTTTTACCACATTGAGGGCTCTTGTTGAGGTGATGGAGGTCCTTGTTAAAGCTGCACCTGATGGAGTTGGAAGAGAGAGCAGAAGAGGTATTACCATCTAAAAGTTTGTTAAGTTACACATTAAAATATTCCTACATATTTGCTGCTGATAACATGATGTTTAGATTGATATTTGGGAGTTAGGATCAAATGGGAAGAAAAATTAAAATGAGAAGGGTGAGAAGAAACCACAACCACACATTTCAGATGCACCTACAAAAAGAGATGCATCTCCCCTTGAAATTCTCCCTTTTATTTGAAATGTGTGGTTTAAAATCCTTCTTATTCTTCTCATTTTAGTCTTTCTTCTTACCTTTCTTCCCATTTGTTTGAATCAAAAGTTGCAATGCCATGGGCTCTTAAAAGTTGTATGAACTTGTAGACATTGACTAAATGTTAAATTAGTTGGTTTGCTACGATCAATTTTTCAGTGATGTATTCTACATCGTTGCTTTTAAAGTTGAAAGTTTTTTCTGTATCTGTTTAAAATATACCCTCTTTAACTGGTACAAGCATCTCAAACGCTTTTTGATAAATGTGATGCTCCGTATTTATTTGGGTAAAGAGTAACTGCACTTAGGGCTCTTAAAATTTTGAATTCATTGACACCTCTCTATATCAGTTTGGTGTTATCTTTTTTCTTTTCATCTTATTGTTTTTATGTTTATTTTAGTTAAAAAGGTTAAAGTTGGAGGATGGTAATAAGACAGATGGGAAGGAAGCAAAGTTGGAGGATGTGGGTAAACAGGGTAGAGAAGAAGGGTCGACGTCAAGACCAAAAGAGTGGCAGTACCTCGAAATATCATTAGAAGAGATAAAACAGGCAGCCAAAAATTTCCAAGATATTATTGGAAAAGGTGGATATGGTCTTGTATACAAAGGAAAACTCTACAAGTCAGGTAAACCCATTCCGGTGGCTATAAAGCGGTTAAACGAGCAGTTTGGACAAGGGCTAAAGCAGTTTTTAACCGAGATTCAGTTACTTTCTGGTAAAAAACATCCAAACTTGATATCTCTTCTTGGCTATTGTGAAGATAAAGAGAAAATTTTAGTTTATGAATATGCACAACGTGGAAATCTGGATCAATATTTGAGGCGTGACAATACCACTTATACTCTTACATGGCACCAAAGACTCAAAATATGTGCTGATGCGGCTCGTGGGTTGGCTCATCTCCATCATCATGTTGGAAAGAATATCCGCATAATCCACCGCGATATAAAAAGTGCGAATATATTGTTAGATGAAAACTGGGTTGCAAAAATTTCTGATTTCGGATTATCTAAGTTAACTTTGGCTGGATTAGATAGAAGCTTTGTTATTTCCGATCCATGTGGCACAATGGGCTATTGTGATCCAGAATACATGAGTAGTGGCATCTTGACTAAAGAGTCGGATGTATATTCTTTCGGCATAGTACTATTTGAAGTATTATGTAGACGGTTGTGCTTTATAAAAGACAACGATGGTATCTCATTATCAGGCCGTTTGGCTAAAGAGTTCTATGACAGTAAGAGATTGGAGGAGATTATTGATCCTAGTTTGAAGGAATATTTCAGTTCAGAATCTGTGAATAAATTTTCAGAAATTGCGTATGGATGCTTGAATTATGATCCAAAGCAACGGCCTACTATGGATCTTGTCGCGAAAGAGCTTGAAGACTTGCTCGAAATGGAAGTGTGAATTCTTAATGCAGATAACTAGTCACAACAGCTGTAGTTGTTTGGCTGAAACCAAAGCCTTCTTGGCCCAACTTAGAGGTTGTGGGTTCAAGTCTCGTTAGAAACATGTGAGATATAATTTGTGAGATAGGTGGTGTAGATTGTAAAAATTGCAATTCAAAAAATAATAATAAAGTTTTGTTATACTGAAACATATCTTTGTATAATTGTATTCCTTGGGTAAATGTTATAAAAATTACATTTTTCATGGTCCTGTTTATTTATACTCTTTTTTGCCAAAATTAGTGGCTCCATTGGTCGTTTAGGCGTTAGGTTACCGGTTAAACAGGTTAAACTTACATGGATCTAGCTAATTACCAGTGGTATTTTTTTGGTGCTATACAGTTACGCTTAACTAGTTTTAGAGCTCAGGTTTCGTAATTTCTATAAAGTTTTTTTTGTTAACAGACTTAATTTTAATAAGTTTAATTAGAAGTTTGAAAACAAATATGATATGAGATCTTTAGATCTCTAATAATAGAAATGGTAAAGATCTCAACGATTAATGAACACTCAATGAACAAGAAGAGAGTATTGGATCAATTGATTATTTGTTATTAGGTAATGATGTTGTTAGAGATTTGATAGAAGGAAAGATTACAATTACAAAGATGATGTAAATGAGTACAATAGGAATGAATTTATACAAGGAATGTAACAGACTTTTCCGCCGAATCTGTCTTTGAAAGTTATGGAATGTGTTGACTTAAACAAATACTAGTTATTTCTCATTAAAATTTTTGGACACTTATATCAATATTTGTCGATCGCAATTATAAATCCAACTAATCTGTAGTCGTTTTATGTTTCAATTCTTATCGGCACTTGTATGCAATGGTTAGAGCACCCGGTGTCATTCTCGTTATGCCTCGCTGTGCCACATAGCACGTTCGTTATGCCTCGCCATGACACCGGCTTGGCTTGTTATCGCTCTCCGTTGTGAACTTCGTCGTCTGCACGGCGAGATATATTGTCTGACAATATATACGTTGGAGCGTGTTTAAAAACGGATATACTACCGTAAAATTCAAACGGTTACTTTTTAAAAAAATAAAATAAATAAACTTAACACACCCTATAAATACCAAACCATAACCAACATTTTTCTCACTACAATTCAACCAACAATTATCATTACTCTCTATATCTCAAGTCAAAAAAAAAAAAAAAAGGTCTCAAAACCCCGAATGAAGGAGGTTATTTCACGAACCTCCTCAATTCAAACCCACCACAATACATGTCTCGAGGATATATTCGGCCCAGACAAATGACCTCGTCCCGAAAGAGACGGCGAGTAAAGAGTCGAGCTGCAAAGAAACAAAAGTCGACTTCAACGTTGAGCGCAGCGAGCTCCGGTGAGAGTCAAACGAGTACTTTTTCGGGACAATTATCCGCAAAATATTCGCAAAAAGCCGACGTTCAAATGGCTTGTTACGAGGCGAGGGGGAGAAGGAAGTAAAGGCGTTAGAGATGAAGGAGATGAAGATTCTCCTGCTAGATCCAGACACGACTACTGATCCGGTAAAAGCCGATATCATCCGAAAGAGACAAGCAAAAATAATGAAGAAATATCGAGATGCCGATGACGAGTAAAATGTTTAAGTTTTCTATTATTAATATGTGTTGTATTTTTTTCCCCGTATCGTTTTTTTTCGTATCGTATCTTTTTTCGTAGCGCTATTTTTAGTTGCGTGTAAATATTAGTATGTTGTAATGTATTTTAATTTTTAATGAAATGAATTTAGTTTATTTGGTAATTTGAATAAAAAATTAAGTTGTAATTGGTGGGCTCCAAATGAGTAAGTTGAGGTTAGTTGTGAGTGAGGGAGTTAATTATGGAGGTTTGTTATCGTGATGTGGCACCTCGTGAGCCCCGAATGAGTAACCAACCTTCTTCATGGCACCTAATGCTCTTAGAATCTTAGAGTTAAAACGTAAAAAGTATACAAAAGGTCATCACATAGTGACAAGTGTCTATCCCTTTTACTTTTGTCAGTTTTTTTTTCCTACTTTCACTCTTACGCTTTTTTTTTTTTTTTTTCTTTACTTATCATTATTTTCCTATATTTGATATATTATTTTCCTATATTTGATATATTATTTTTTCATAAAATTTTAATTATATAATGATAGTGTTGAATATGTAATAACTGTTGGACCAATGTAATGTCGCCAAAAAGAAAATTAACAGCCTGCAAGTTTCTAGTGTAGGCCAATAGGCCACCAAACCCATTAGGCAGAAAGCGGTTATTTAGATTCTAGGGTTACAACGTTTAGTTTATATGAAACGACATGTACACAGCGTTTCATTATGTATATATAGGGATCATATTATGTAACAGAAAAGTAACCCATTCACTTTTAATATATAAGTTTATTATGGGTTCACCCAATCTTCTTTCCTGTTTCTTTTATTACTTCTTGATTGATTGATGTTGTTACCATGATGTTTGTTTGATCATCATATCGATCCTGGATGCCCATTCAAGACCTGTTAACATTGGTATCAGAGCTTCAAGGGATCAAGCAACACCCAAGTCATGTTTCAATCACCAATCAAGAAGAAAAATTTGCGCTTCATATCACAGAAAAAACGCATACCATGGAAATAATGGATGTCGTTTTTGAAGAGAAAAAAAAGGCTTGTTGGTTTTTCCTTTGCTTCAAACCAAAAGCCATGAAGATGTACTCAAATTACTATTATAGCATAGAAACGGTGTAGGAAGAAGGCTAAGAATTTTACTTGCCTTGAAGTCACAAATTGAAACAGAAGAACATGTTTCAAGAGGCAAAATGACCTGCCTTGGAGAGAAAATGAATTCAGTGACGCACCAAATGTTTGAAGACATCAAGATTATAAGAAAGAAAGCAAGAACATGAAGACATCAAGGAATTGCAGAAGATTCACAAAGAAGAAGATTTTGGCATCTCGACATTAGGGAGGAACTGTTGGACCAGTCTAATGTCTTTAGATGCCAAAAAGAAAATTAACAAACAGCAAGTTTCGGTTTGGGCCAATAGGCCACCAAACCCATTAAGCGTAAGCGCTTATTTAGATTCTAGGGTTACAACGTTTAGTTTATATGAAACGACATGTACACAGCGTTTCATTATGTATATATAGGGATCATATTATGTAACAGAAAAGTAACCCATTCACTTTTAATATATCGGTTTATTATGGGTTCACCCAATCTTCTTTCCTGTTTCTTTTATTACTTCTTGATATTGATGTTGTTACCATGATGTTTGTTTGATCATCATATCGATCCTGGATGCCCATGCAAGACCTGTTAACATTGGTATCAGAGCTTTAAGGGATCAAGCAACACCCAAGTCATGTTTCAATCACCAATCAAGAAGAGCTTTTGATATTTTGAAAGAAAAATTGACTACAGCTCCTGTTATCATTGCTCCGGATTGGAACAACGATTTTGAACTAACGTGCGATGCGGTGACTATGCGGTGGAAACATTTTAGGACAAAGGATAGACAAAAATTCAAACTTATTTATTATGCTAGTCGAACCTTAAATGAAGCAAAGAACATTACACGACCACGAGAAGGAACTCCTTGCAATGGTCTATGCCTTTGATAAATTTAGGTCTTACTTAGTAATGTCTAAAATCGTTGTCTCACACTGACCATTCTGCTTTGAAGTACTTATTCAGTAAACAGGATGCCAAACCAAGATTGATAAGATGGGTACTTTTGCTACAAGAATTTATAATAGAAATCAAGGATAAGAAGGGGCAGAAAATTTGGCAGCTTGTCACCTATCTCGATTAGAAAACCCTGAGCTTGAGGAGCTTGACATAGAAACTATTCGTGATTCCTTCCCTGATGAGCATCTTATGGCAGTAAGAATTAAAGATCCTAGTCCCGAACCATGGTATGCAAACTTCGCTAATTACCTCACGGCCAGAGTTCTACCAAGCAACAAGACTTATGATCAAAAGAAAAAGTTAGGAGATGTGTTTTCAGAGAAGAACAACAACGAATTCTATAACACTGCCACAACGGACCCGCTGGAGGCCATTACGGGGCCGACACTACTGCTAGAAAGATTTATGAAGCAGGATTCTTTTGGCCTAGCATTTTCAAGGATGCCATAAAATACGAAGAAATTGTGACACATATCAAAGGCGGGAACATCTCTTCTCGAAATCGATGCCGCTAAATAACATTTTGGTATGTGAGTATTTGATGTCCGGGTATTGATTGCATGGGACCTTTCACCCCATCGAAAACAAAAGTTATATTTTGGTAGTTGTCGATTATGTTTCAAAATGGGTTGAAGTCAAGTTCTACAAACTTGTGATGCTAGAAGCATCATTCGATTTTTAAAGAAGTTATTCTCCAGATTTGGGATTCCTAAAACCATCATAAGTGATCGAGGGATACACTTTTGTAATGCTATTATGGAAAAAGTACTGAACAAATACAGAGTAGTCCACCGGATGTTTACGCCTTACCATCCCCAAACTAATGGGCAAACAAAAAACACCAATCGGGCACTCAAGCGAATTTTGGAGAAATCCGTTAGCAGTAACATAAAAGATTGGTCCGAAAAATTGGACGAAGCTTTATGGGCATTCAGAACCGCCTACAAAACCCCTATTGGAAGCACACCTTTTAAGATCGTATACGGAAAAGCTTGTCATCTCCCGGTTGAATTAGAACATAAAGCATACTGGGCACTCAAAAATGCTAATTTTGAGACTGACGTGGTCAAGGAACATCGATTTTCTCAAATCAATCGCCTTGCTGAATTAAGAGACGATGCCTACGATCATGTCAAAGCATACAAGGATATGACCAAAAGATGGCACGACGCGCGGATAAAGGATAAAAAGTTTGAAGTTGGGGAAGAGGTGCTCGTTTTCAACTCAAGTTTCGAACTCTTCCCTGGAAAAATGAGATCTCGCTGGGTTGGTCCTTACACATTGACTAAGGTGTTCCTTTATGGGACTATTGAAGTTTATAATAATGCAGGGGAGTTTTTCAGAGCAAAAATTTATTATTGAAAGGATGTTAGTAAGCTTTCGGGTGATGAATTCTTCGCCCCTGCATAAAGCCCCATGGCTTTGAGTCTAACTTAAAGACTCGTTAATAAAGAAAAGTGCTCTTTCGGGAGACAACCCGAATTATCCCTTTTATTTGTTTTATTTCCATTTCTATTGGGTTTTGTGTTTTTAACCATTTTTGCAGGAAATCGGAGAAGTTGTTGCAGCATGCTAAACGGGGACCTGATATGTCCATAGTTACAGCGTAACTCATTCCTATGGTTACGCCGTAACACATCTCTTGCAGCAGTTCTTCCTAGAGCATTACCAATTACGGCGTAATCCCACAATGGTTACGCCGTAGCTACACTCCAGTAGTGTCTGCCATCTTTTGCCATAATTACGGCGTAACTCCTTCTAGAAGTTGCGACGTAACTATCCTCTGTATTAATTCTTTCTTTTAAACTCAACAACTTTGTATTAGTTTTTAAATGAACTTTGTGGGTATGTTCCCTGTAAGCCATCACGAGACTACATTGATCCACTTGGGACACCAAGTGGTTTAAAAGGCTTGTTGCATACGCTAAATGCAACCGTGATTCCTACGAAAGTGAGTTAGATTTCTTTTTGTTTTCATTTTTTCTTTTTCTTTTTTATAATTATGCTTACTGGTAGTGTGATTACTGTGGAATGAAGTTTGCTCGTGGATGCTTAAAGCGAAGGCACAATTCCTTCCATGGGTCTTCTTTCTTTTTGAGCGAATTTGGGGAAGTTCTCGCCTAATTCTACTTCTCTTCACCTTTATTTAACGCTTAGTACAAAGGGACTTTGTACATTTCAAGTGGGGGACGGAGTAGAATTATCTCTTGAACTTTATTTTGCCCTCGTTTTCTAGTTTATTTTGAAAAATTATGTCATTTTTAAAATTTTGACATGTTTTTCTTAACCTAACTAGATTAGAACTTAGCCGAGCACATTATAACCCTTGATATTATATGGTGAGATCAGCCTTATCCGTTTCCAAATTTTTACCCCAAATCCACCAAATTATGAGTGTGTCGGTAGCTTGTAAACTTTAGAACTTGGCCTTTGCATCATTTCGAGACCATAGACGAGGTATGTTGAGTTAGCTCGACGTATTTGGACTTTTCAGTTTAAGAAGACAATATTATAGGATTATCACCCAAAATAGCCTACCATTGTGTGTCTATCGATTAGTCACCTCGACTTCTCGAACCCCATGTGAAACCATTTTGTTGCACTCACCTTTAGTGCAAGATACCCCTAGATACACCCATCTGAGCCATTCCTTTCATTTTGTTCACCCAACATATATGTTTCGATACACCCATACACCTTAAACTACCGTGGTCTTTATTTGTGATCGCGAAGTCATTGTTTGCCTAAGTTCAAGGTTCAAGTGGAAAGGTTCAGGAATCATGCTTTCGTCAAAGACATATATTCGAAGATCATTGAAGACCCCCCAAATTCTCATATTGTTCATCTCAAGTGGGGGGATGCTATGTTTAGTAGTTATGGTTAAAAAAAAGTTATAGTTATTTGTTGATTGTAAAGTGCCATGTTATAAGCACTATGTTTAAGAGCTCATCATAGATTTAGTATCGAGGAAGCCACCTCGGTCACATTTGAAGAATGAAGTTGGCAATCATTGCGCCAACAGTTGAAGAAGAAGTAATGTGCCCATCATGACGTCCTCTAATGGCACATCTATTTGATATATCATGATCCGGTTTCTTAGCCTCGAAATTTGAACTTTGGATGGATGGTAAGCGGTGATGACTTGGTTATAGATTTAGACTATTTGCTTGTTATTTTTACTTTACACCAATTATATCCCATGTCTTATCCTATCCTTTAGTCATGAAGCGTGTCTAGGTGATGAAGCGAGCAATCTTTGGTGTCTTGGCCATGGATTTGGTCATGTATCATTGATTTTATCCACTTCGCCGTAACATGCTAGTAATGACGATTCACCCTTAACCTTTGTCGTGTCTACCCATGTTACCTTCGAGAATTGTTTAGTCCTTAACTCTAGTGGTGGAGATTTGTGTAACCGTCAAGCTTATGATAGAATACATGCTATGATGTGTGTTGAGTGATCACCCGAGATTGACACTTAGAATAGTTGAGAGATATGAGTATTTTGTTCCCATTTAAGTGAGGTGTTGGCTTTGTTTTATTCTAGCATAAGGGATTTTTAAACTTATATTTTCAGGATAATGGGAGATATCTTTTTAGAAATTTATCTAATAAGGTCTACTTGAGGGCAAGTAGAGTTCAGGTGGGGGGATATTTGATAACATCAAATAGTCATGAATATTAAGTATCAATTTCCCCCGATAATGCTCGTATTTTATATCATTTATATGGATTTACGCTTGTTTTCCTCTATATTTCACTTTCAGGTCAATTACGAGCATTAGAGCTAATGAGACGCGGATTTGGAGAGTTTATTGAAGATATATGATAGTATGCCCACTATGAAGTAATTACGGCATAACTCCTCTCTCAAATTACGCCATAACAAGAGCGTGACTCATAAGGCTAACTCAACAGCAGATTATGGCGTAACTTCATCTTAGGATTACGCCGTAACCAATTAGGTCAAATGATGTTCCATGCCGCTGCAAGCTACGCCATAACTCTTTCCACAATTACGGCATAATTGATGCAGGTTTTACTGACCAGGTTTTAATATTTATAATGTCTCGTTATACCTATGGTCTACCCTAATGCACTAACGGGCAGTGTATCCGGTCATGTGTAGTGTAGTATTCGGTAAAACCGAGTTCGTCCCAAGAGCTATGTGTGTTGGATTAATACTAAGTCTAGGTGTCACAGATTTTAAGATGATTTAATTAATTAACTAATAACGCAAGTAAAGGCAAAGGTGTAATCAATAGAGGAGAGTGGTGCTAACCTAGTTGTTCATCCTAGTTAGTAATGTCTACGTCTAATTACTTCCAATTACTTCGTGGGTCAAAGTCGAGGATCGCATTTGGTCAATTCGCCTAACCTATCGTGAAGATGCCACCATCGGAGAAGTCGGTGTCCTCATAAGTCCAGTTGTTCTTGGTCCCTAAGCCGAGTCATTAAGTACCGCTACATGCTATACTTATAATAGTGAGTGCTCGGGCGTTAACAACAAACACTCACCCCTAATTCTTAAGTTCATCCAAACGGTAGGTGATCGGTTGGTCAAATCGCACAAGTAGAAAGGTCGTCGGTTGGTCATATCTTACCCTTCCCGTCTCGCCTACTCACTTAGGGTCAGGTTGGTCATATCTCCTAATCAACTAGCCTCACCGCCATTCAAAACTACCGAAACAAGGGTAGCTACCAATAAACTATGCATGCATACACTTATAAATAATTATACGGAAGTAATGTAAACATAAACAAAACAATTAAGGAATCATAACTAGGCCACCACCAAGAGGTGCTTAGCCACTGTTAGGAATTGGAAATTCTATTGTAAAGCATCGGTCACCCCAAATATTATCTAGCTTAAGTTAGCTCGTAGACATATCATTTATTACGTTATTTGTTAGTTAGTTATTAGCGTAGTTTAGTCTAGTGCAACACCGTGGAGGAAGGACGGGTCTTTACCCATGTATGCGATCCCGCCGAAGGAGGCGTGCTTCTTTGTATAAATAGCCCTCTCCCCACAAGGAGAGGGTTGGATATTCATTTGGAATCTAACCTTCCATGTGTTTCTCTCACTAGAATATCCCACTTTCTCGCTCTCTAAAATCATATAATCGCCCATATTTGTGATTGTTTGTGTGTTTGTGAAATTCAATGTGTTACAAATGGTATCAAGAGCCATGGTTTGATTATCCCTCTTACATATCCTTGGATTTCTAGTGGTTTTATATGGTTTTTGGGTTTGAAAAATTTTAGTGGTTCTTGCATCATTTGGATCATTTCTTGTGTTAAAGTTTGAATTTTGAGTGTACTTTTGTGTTTAGAATCATTGTAAGTGCTTGGGTTTTGATTTGGAAAGCTTGAATCATTGTGGTTGGGCTTGTTTTGGATTGAAAAGTGTGGTTTTGAAGTTTTTCAACTTAGCGACTTGTGTCTCGGAGTGTTTTTTCTTCGTAGCGACTTGCTTTAGTAATTTCCAGCGAGTTGTAGTTTAAGTCGTAGCGACTTGATCTTAGCGACTTGTCTATTGAGACAAGCCGACAAACAGTACAAGTTAGTGGAGGTTCCACTTCGGCTAGCGACTTGGTTGGGTTAGCGACTTGTTTCTATTATTTCTAGCGACTTGGCTTTATAGTTCTTGGCGAGTTGTTCTATTAGCGACTTGTCTACTTAGCGATTTGGTGCAGTAGCGACTTGTGTTCAGCGACTTGATTCATAGCGACTTGTACTTAGCGAATTGATTCACAGCGACTTGTGCTTAGCGACTTAGTGTCTTAGCGACTTGTTATTAAGGTTTATAGCAACTTGAGTACCTAGCGACTTGGGTAAGTAGCGACTTGTCTTCAAGATATTTAGCAATTTGGTCAATTGATGCAAGTTACTTGTACCTAATATCCATCAACATAATGTCTTACATCACCGACCCTTTAATCTCCAAAGTGCTTGAACTTTATGATACCTCACAGAACAAAGAAACTGGTTGCTATTCAGAATGTTTTACCTTGATTGACTCACCAAATTATGATCAAAACACTTCACATTCTGAGTCAAATTTCAACGAATCACACTTACTAATGACACATGATGCAAGGCAAATGGAATGCAACATTGAGCCCTTTCAACTACTTCATCAAGACCTCATAAAAGCGTTATCCACAACTATGGATCGAACATGCGAAGGCTTTCTTCGTAAGGATTTACCCACTTTGACAAAACCGTACTCTTGAACTTAGAACAACCGAGGCTTCAAATTACCAAAAAGAAGGTATCAACAGATGATTCTAATGTTGCTCTTCAAGTAATCTTCAATCAATTTCAGCAATTTATCAAGGGGGAATATTCCTCAGATTTTGATCAACACGTAACTGGAATTTCATTCAAGAAACATACTGGAATGGAAATTCATGAGTTCATCAACACATTTATCCAACTTATGGGTAATATGGAAATGTACATTAAGGAAGCTGCTCAAGAGAATGATAATTTGAATGAGTTGAATGGGTGTCAAGTAAAATTAAGTGAAAGTTATGACATGCCGGGTAATGGATCAGTTGAAAGAACGGATGATGCCGAATGTAGAATTTCAGTTGCAACAAAGGATGATGAAACCGGCTGTATTGAACACGAAGGCTCGAGTCAAAAAGCCGACCTTGCATGATGTTGTCACACCCCAAATTTACATTTTGCGGTGGAATGGAATTTCGGGATTGGTGTCATAGCATCACAATCACGAGTTATATTGAAGCGACCTAAAGTGTCGTTTGGAAAATACGTCATTTGATTTAATAAAATAATCGAGTTTACAAAATATAGGTCCCAAAATGAAAATCAACTTGTGCGGAAATAAGTTTGTTACAATTCAAACAATGTTTTAAAGTCGTAAAACCCAAGTGAGGCAGCGTCGTCACCGCGACTCCATGATGTGTCCAAATGCATGCCATGAAGTGAATACCTTAGTTACACGAAAATACATTGCTAAAAGTGTCAACACAAGGTTGGTGAGTTCATAGGTTTATGTAAATGTTAATCGACTACCACAAGTATAAATCGGTATGACAATGATGTCACAAAATAATGTTACAATTGCTTAAGCGCATGATACGAAGCTCAGTGATGTTAAGCTAACAGTGTCTTGCCAAACAACTCTAATAATGTTTATGAATGAAATGCATCCGTATGACTAGTTGGGATTCACCAACCCGGATGGAGGTGTCACCTCGATAGATCTATCCACTCACACGCTTCTAGGAAATTAACGGCTCATGCATATGAAATGGGACATTTAGCGGCAGCGTGGTAACTTAAGCAATGTAAATGAATTTAACATACTTGGTATCGTAATAAAAATGTTGTGCAATGTATTCTCCCCGTAGGTTTGAAATAAGTAAAACTTGAATAAATCGGGCTATGAAAACTCACTTGATAAATTGGTATGATGACAAGAGTGAGTACACCGAGATGTAGCGTGAAACTTTAATCGGACCTATTACGAATGATATGATATGTAATGAGTTATGATGTTATGATATGCATGCATTTCAGTATGTTATTTATACCATTTGTGAGTTTTGAAAATAATACTTATCGTCGAAAAATACTCTTTTGGCGTCTTGACCACTCTTAGATTACTTTACAAGTATTTACGTCAAAATGTCATCCTACAATAGTTTCAGTAATGATTTATTGTGAAATTTTCACTTTTCGTAGTAAAATAATGTCGTCGGAAATTTCATGAAAGTGACAAAATGACATCGAAAAACTAGTCGTAAAATGGTGTACGTCGAACGTTAGGAAACGAACTCAACGGTTTTGGAAAGCTTGTATCAAAATCTAGAAGTTTTAGTACAGGAGTTTTCGTCATAGAGGTCTCGAACATAAAGATAATAGAGGTTAAAGATGGTGATTTTGCCCAAAATGTGGTTTAAAAGTGAGTTTTGGCAAAGTTTAAGCAACCGTAATTAATTTATTACAACTCCGCTATACAAACGGTTGGTCGTTTTAGAAAATATGTTTGGTGATCTCGATTTTATTAGAAGACATTTCGTTACAAAAAGTTCTACATCATAGTTAAAAACAGCCTTCAACATGGTCGTTTTAGTTACCGTAACACTTGTCTCGTAAAAATAATATAGTTTTCTAAAATAATAAAGTTCTGACAATTTATGAAAGCGTGTATATCTTCGTCGCTTCAAATCCGTTTTCTACGTATTATCGTCCTTAGCTTCGTATCAAAGTATACTAATATATTTTTGATAAGTCGAAATAATTTGTAAAGCTTAGGACTCGTTTTGACTAAATACAAAACTAAAATAGGTTCTTTGAAATTTCGGAAAATATATATTTCGTCGTCAAACTTGAAAAATTCATAACTTCTTCGTTATAACTCCGTTTTAATCCGTTCAAGCGCCACGGATTCGTTTTAATGTATATTTTCTAAATATCTAGGCCAAAACTCATGTCTCTGTCGGATTTTCCAGAAAAACAAAACAAGATCAGACCACTTTTATTACTTGTCGAAAATAGTTTTTCTACTAAACCTATTCTAATCCCTTCAAATCAACTCCAAAGCTATTCTAATCCTACCATACACCTTCTTAGGGTGTCATGGGTTCCTAAACATCATCAAGACCAACATATACCAAGGGAATAATTATAGGATGACTTTATATATATCAAACACTTAAAATCAATATAAAATGGTATAAATAAACACAAGTCTTGCATGCTTGCTAAGAAAATGATGAAATACTTATGAAATGATAAGGAAAATGAAAATATAAATGATATGCTTACAAGTAAACTATGATGAGGTGCAAAGAACAAAGGTTTAACCTAAACACCTAGGTTTTATTTCAAAACCTTAATAAGAGTGTGATCTAGATTGTTTTTAACACTTGAGCTTGAAAAATTTTTGATCCCTTCTTACTCCTTGTATGTGGCCGGTTTAGAGAGAAGAAACAAAGAGAGAAAAACCTTTTTGCTAACTATTGAAAAATGAGAGTGAATGAAGGAAATAAGTGAAGTGAAAGTTGAGTGCATATCTATACATGTTGAAATTTTTTTACCAACTAATTTAATGCCACCTCCCCCTTGGTCGGCCAAGGGGGGAGGGATTTCAAAGATATTTTTTTTTTCTCTTTATATATTGTATAATTGTTAGAAAAAGTGTAAGTAAATGTGTAGTTTAAATGTAACTTGTAAGGTTTTATATATTAGTGTATTTAAGGAAATTTTAGGTAAAAGTAATTTTTTTTTAATAGATCAAAATAAAGTATAATGAGATCATAAAAATTGTAAAAATACATTCCTTGTAAAATTTGAGTGATATAATAATTATCGTGTAGTTTTTAAGAAAAGTGTCGTAATAATATAACTTTAACGATTTATATACAAAATAAATTTAAAACACTAGGTAAACTCAAAATATAGTTTTTATAACTAAATGTAAGTATAAAAATATATCGGGATCATTTTTAGAAGTAACGGATTAAATATTCAAAATAATAACTCACGCGATAACGTTTATTTAATATAAAATTTACGCGTTTAAGGTGAAATGTAAAGTCATGAATGAACTATCATGATGCAAATGATACTAGTGAAATGTAGACTAAACTTAGTCCATATGAAATATTCGTGATGATATGATCATGAATTCGCCGCTAAACCATTAAGGTTACGCGAATTTGGAACACGTAAACCTAGTTTACGATAAATGTTGAAATTGTAAGGCATGAATTGTTTGAAATGACCGAAAGTACGGGTTGTCACATTCGCCCATCAAAAGGAATTCGGTCCACGAATTCGAGTTCGTTGGTTCATCGAATTTTTGAGTTTGTGATGAATAACGAGGAAAGAATACATGAAGAGGTGTCGTTACGGTTATTGATGATTGAGAGTGTACAAAACATCATAGTGAAGAAAATATTGGATGAATCTCCATGAGCAACACTTTGACTTTGGAATATGAAGATTACGCTTACACTAAGATTTATAAATAATCGCTCCCAACATAACATGATCCCTCCAATTAGACATAGTTAGCTAGGCTATGTATAATTAAGGAACGATGATATGACGTTCGGTTTAGTTGTTATAACTCTCGATGTTTACAACGATTTAATACGGTCGTTAAAATGATAGTTAAAGTAAAAGGAATAAAAATTTCGTAAGTAATAACAAATCGGAAAGAAAATAAAGTACGATAGATAAGAATATTTACAACGAGTGGTTTATCAAAAGTAGTACATCTTAAGTTATAAAGATTCGAATACGATGAAAGACATAAACTTAGTACGACATAGTACATAAAGAGAAATAAGACTGTTAGTTTCCAAACTTCTTTAGTCTTCCGCGTCGTTGGTACCTTGACGAGCTTCTCCTCCTCCTAACATGTATGCATTCCCATGAGCACCTTCAACTTGTTGACCTTGGTTTTGAGGACATTGATTCCGATAGTGTCCTTGCTCCCCACATCCGAAACATGTAATTATAGTTTTGCCTTTACAATTCCTGGAATGGTGTCCTAGTTTTTGGCACTTGTAGCACTTAACAGGACAAAGACCCGTGTGATGATACTTACATCGATTACATAGTGGTTTAGTCCCAACATATCCTTTTCCCTTGCAGTCCTTAGCAAGGTGTCCCACTGTTTGACAGATAAAGCATATACCACATGGACCATTATGATGTAGCGTGCATTGATGGCACGTGGTAAGTTTCGATATAAGTTCTTTCCTTTGTTGGTGCGACAACATGAACCCGGCTGACTTCTTGTCTTCTATTTTGTTGTTGGTGATGGTTAGTGTTACGGCTTTGGTTGTTGTTGTTATAACCTCCCCGGTCATTTCCCATTTCCTTTTGTTGTTGTTAGTTTGGTTGTCGCGTTGTTGTTGTCGATAAAGTTCTCCTCCTCACAACTTGAGCCATGAGTATTTGAGTTACCTTGATGGTCTCTTCAATTGTTTGCGACTCGAAGAGGTTACCTCTCCTTGAATGCATTTTGAAGTCCTCAATGAAACTTTTCAGTAGTTTCTCATTGTCCGAACCATATATGGACATAAAGCGACCAACTCTTGAAACCTTCGATGTAGGTCTCAATGTCATAACCAACGGTCACTAGCCCAAGAAATTCCATCTCCAATTTCTTCACCTCGGTGCTGGACAATACTTTAGTCAACAACCTCTTGAATTGATCCCATGAGAGCTTATAAGCAATTTCCATACCAATAAATTTGTGCATAATGATTCCACCATAACATTGCCTCATCCAAAAGTGTACTAGTAGCAAATTTCACCTTGCAGTCATCCGGGCATTCGTGATAGAAGAAATAACGACTGATCTTTTCCAACCAACGGATCATAGCAATGGCTCCTTCGTGCCTCCGAACTTGGGGGTCACTGCTCTTAAAGTCCATGTATGTACCACTTGAACTCTCGAACCTCCTGCAACCCTGTAGTAGTAGCAAGTCCGGTAGCTTGATGTGACCGTGGTCTCGACGGTGCGGCAGCAGACTACTGCTGCCCGTTCTTTCTCTAGTGCCCTAGCTATACTATCCTCTATATACTACGGATAGCGGCTTGTGTCATAGCTGGTGGAGCTCTCTCGCGCCATAACTCTTCAACATAAGAGGAAAAATAAGACGTAGTAAGATCCTATGTTAAAAAAAAATATAAACGCTCTAAAGGGATGTGATATGAGATAATAAATTTAAGGTTATCTTTCAAAAATGAATGATGGATTCCACAAAGATGGGTTATGAGATGTCGTAATTGTTTCAAATGTACGATGGTTTAGTGGCTTAGTGTGTGAATAACGTGTAACTCGACATGTTAGTGGTGAAACAGAGGAGTGAGTGACTTCCGCCTATTTAAAGGTTCATCTCGGCATTCGTCGTTATCGATGATGAATCGGTGATATAAAAATTTAGATAGGGAATGACAAGGAATTCTCCACGTTAGAGTATGAGGAAAGATAATGGATGGGTATTTAAGGGCATCCATGTGACAATCGCTTTGAAATGAAAGTAAATAACTCGAAAAATGTACGTATAAATCGCATGCAAAGTGAACATGCACTTATAATGAAATGATGAGATGCTATGATGATGTAGTTATAGTCTAGGGTCAATGATGCAACCTAGTTCTCTATAATCAAGCTCGATGCCAATCACACACCCCAAATTTACATTTTGCGTGAATGGAATTTCGGGATTGACCGTCATAGCATCACAATCAGATTATATTGAACGACCTAAAGTGTCGTTTGGAAAATACGTCATTTGATTTAATAAAATAATCGAGTTTACAAAATATAGGTCCCAAAATGAAAATCAACTTGTGCGGAAATAAGTTTGTTACAATTCAAACGATGTTTTAAAGTCGTAAAACCCAGTGAGACAGCGTCACCGCGACTCCATGATGTGTCCAAATGCATGCCATGAAGTGAATACCTTAGTTACCGAAAATACATTGCTAAAAGTGTCAACACAAGGTTGGTGAGTTCATAGGTTTATGTAAATGTTAATACGACTACCACAAGTATAAATCGGTATGACAATGATGTCACAAAATAATGTTACAATTGCTTAAGCGCATGATACCGAAGCTCGATCGATGTTAAGCCCAACAGAGTGTCTTGCAAAACAACTCTAATAATGTTTATGAATGAAATGCATCCGTATGACTAGTTGGGATTCACCAACCCGGATGGAGGTGTCACCTCGATAGATCTATCCACTCACACGCTTCAGGAAATTAACTGGCTCATGCATATGAAATGGGGACATTTAAGCGCAACGTGGTAACTTAAGCAATGTAAATGAATTTAACATACTTGGTATCGTAATAAAATGTTGTGCAATGTATTCTCCCGTAGGTTTGAAATAAGTAAAACTTGAATAAATCGGGGCTATGAAAACTCACTTGATAAATTGGTATGATGACAAGAGTGAGTACACTGAGATGTAGCGTGAAACTTTAATCTGGACCTATTACGAATGATATGATATGTAATGAGTTATGATGTTATGATATGCATGCATTTCGTATGTTATTTATACCATTTGTGAGTTTTGAAAATAATACTTATCGTCGAAAAATACTCTTTTGACGTCTTGACCACTCTTAGATTACTTTACAAGTATTTACGTCAAAATGTCATCCTACAATAGTTTCGTAATGATTTATTGTGAAATTTTCACTTTTCGTCGTAAAATAATGTCGTCGGAAATTTCATGAAAGTGACAAAAATGACATCGAAAAACTAGTCGTAAAATGGTGTACGTCGAACGTTAGGAAACGAACTCAACGGTTTTGGAAAGCTTGTATCAAAATCTAGAAGTTTTAGTATGTGAGTTTTTCGTCATAGAGGTCTCGAACATAAAGATAATAGAGGTTAAAGATGGTGATTTTGCCCAAAATGTGGTTTAAAAGTGAGTTTTGGCAAAGTTTAAGCAACCGTAATTAATTTATTACAACTCCGCTATACAAACGGTTGGTCGTTTTAGAAAATATGTTTGGTGATCTCGATTTTATTAGAAGACATTTCGTTACAAAAAGTTCTACATCATAGTTAAAAACAGCCTTCAACATGGTCGTTTTAGTTACCGTAACACTTGTCTCGTAAAAATAATATAGTTTTTCTAAAATAATAAAGTTACGGCAATTTATGAAAACGTGTATATCTTCGTCGTTTCAAATCCGTTTTCTACGTATTATACGTCCTTAGCTTCGTATCAAAGTATACTAATATATTTTTGATAAGTCGAAATAATTTGTAAAGCTTAGGACCGCTTTTGACTCGTACAAAACTAAAATAGGTTCTTTGAAATTTCGGAAAATATATATTTCGTCGTCAAACTTGAAAAATTCATAACTTCTTCGTTATAACTCCGTTTAATCCGTTCAAGCGGCCACGGATTCGCTTTTAATGTATATTTTCTAAATATCTAGGCCAAAAACTCATGTCTACTGTCGGATTTTCCAGAAAAACAAAACAAGATCAGACCACTTTTATTACTTGTCGAAAATAGTTTTTCTCGTACTAAACCTATTCTAATCCCTTCAAATCAACTCCAAAGCTATTCTAATCCTACCATACACCTTCTTAGGGTGTCATGGGTTCCTAAACATCATCAAGACCAACATATACCAAGGGAATAATTATAGGATGACTTTATATATATCAAACACTTAAAATCAATATAAAAATGGTATAAATAAACACAAGTCTTGCATGCTTGCTAAGAAAATGATGAAATACTTATGAAATGATAAGGAAAAATGAAAAATATAAATGATATGCTTACAAGTAAACTATGATGAGGTGCAAAGAACAAAGGTTTAACCTAAACACCCTAGGTTTTTATTTCAAAACCTTAATAAGAGTGTGATCTAGATTGTTTTTAACACTTGAGCTTGAAAAATTTTTGATCCCTTCTTACTCCTTGTATGTGGCCGGTTTAGAGAGAAGAAACAAAGAGAGAAAAACCTTTTTGCTAACTATTGAAAAATGAGAGTGAATGAAGGAAATAAGTGAAGTGAAAGTTGAGTGCATATCTATACATGTTGAAATTTTTACCAACTAATTTTACACACCTCCTTGGTCGGCCAAGGGGAGGGATTCAAAGATATTTTTTTTTTCTCTTTATATATTGTATAATTGTTAGAAAAAGTGTAAGTAAATGTGTAGTTTAAATGTAACTTGTAAGGTTTTATATATTAGTGTATTTAAGGAAATTTTAGGTAAAAGTAATTTTTTTTTAATAGATCAAAATAAAGTATAATGAGATCATAAAAATTGTAAAAATACATTCCTTGTAAAATTTGAGTGATATAATAATTATCGTAGTTTTTAAGAAAAGTGTCGTAATAATATAACTTTAACGATTTATATACAAAATAAATTTAAAACACTAGGTAAACTCAAAATATAGTTTTATAACTAAATGTAAGTATAAAATATATCGGGATCATTTTTAGAAGTAACGGATTAAATATTCAAAATAATAACTCACGCGATAACGTTTATTTAATATAAAATTTACGCGTTTAAGGTGAAATGTAAAGTCATGAATGAACTATCATGATGCAAATGATGCTAATGAAATGTAGACTAAACTTAGTCCATATGAAATATTCGTGATGATATGATCATGAATTCGCCGCTAAACCATTAAGGTTACGCGAATTTGGAACACGTAAACCTAGTTTACGATAAATGTTGAAATTGTAAGGCATGAATTGTTTCGAGAAATGACCTGAAAGTACGGGTTTTCACAACAGTTACTCCTGTTATGCATGAGGTGAATACTGATGACATATCAGCAAATGAACAGGTGTCATGTGATGAGGTACCCTTAACTGATCAACATAATGCATTTGCTAATGTACCTGATATTGTTAAATATGTCTTGGTTGAGCCTGAATCTAAAATTTTTAAAACAAATGACATGGTTGAAAAAGAGGTTTATGATGAACTTTCTAATAAATACTCAATTCTTGAAAAACATTGTATTTCTTTGGAAATTGCAATACAACAAAGAGAAGAAAGTTTTCTTGCTACAAAACCTTGCATTAATCAGAATTTGCAATTTCGAGAATTTTTGAAATTAACCACTTAAAACCCAGTATTTGTGGATAAAGATTCAACCATATGCAATCTAAAATTACAACTCTCAGATCTGCATAAGAAAGGTTATCATGGGATGAACAATCCTAACCATGAGGTGAGTGGTACGCTTAAATCTAGGAATGATGAATTGGCTCTATGTGTGTCCAACCTATTAAAGGAAAATGAGTCCTTAAGAAAGAACTTATTAGAGAACAATTCCAAGTTGATAGATCAAACTAACTCCTTCTTGGCTGACATTGATGCCCTCAAAGCCCAAATTCAGGATAAGAGCTTCACTATTGTTGCCTTAAAAAATGAGCTTAAGAAATCTATTGGAAATAGGGTGAACACTAAGTTTGCAAAACCATCAACCTTGGGAAAGCCAATTGTACTGAACAACTCAAAACGTACTGTAGTTAGGCAGCCCAATGCTTTTAGAACTGAAAGATTTAAATCATCGAAATCTAAGCTTGCCTCCCAAGTTGATGCGAACACCGTTTTGTCAAAACCACCACTTCACTATTTTATTCGATATGATGAATAACAATCCCGACTAATGTTCAAGCCCTAAGATCATGAATATTAGGAGTTCATCTAGTTAAGCATCAAATGACCGATCAATCCCCTAAGAAACAAACTAATTACAAAAGGACCAATATTCAAAACAGGAAGTGGCTACATCCAAATCTACTAGCAAATTGCTTCAAATGGATTCCCACTGGTAGATTATTTAAGTTTTCAGGATCCAAACGGACTTACATACCTAGATCTTGCCTTAAGTGGATGCCCACAGAAAAACTCTTCAAGAATATTGAACCTAAAAGGATTTCTATTAATGACACTCCTAGATCAAACTGTGCAACATACAATAGTGAGCTTACTCATGTCACTAACTCATCTATTTGCAATACTACATGTGCTTCTAGTGCAAAGTGTCCTCAGTCTTTTTCAGGTACAATGCTGAATTCAATCATGAGCATCATGACTTGGTTTCCATCAGAAATGAAGATTGATCACTCAGAATTGTAGCTTGTCGAATTGATGTACCTCGTGACTTTGACTCTATTCGACTTGAATCGTGACTCGCTCTCATGAATCGATGTACAAATTAGTTTTCACTAAAAAAAAAAAATCAAAATCATTTTTAATTATTAATTAAATCTTTACCCACAACTGATAAAATATGTATCTCTTGTAATCGATAACATCTACGGTCCTAGAAATGTCATTCAATAATGACACGGGACCATAGATGAAGTTCGAACAAAAGATATACTCTAGTTTTATAACGGAAGTTAGAATTCAATCAATGTTCATTGGTGACATTGATTGAGGGGGAGAATATTTCAAGTTATCTCGTTATCTCTGTTTCTCTAATATTTCAAGTTGTCTCGTTATCTCTGTTTCTCTCTGCACCATTATTTGATATGTATTGTGTGCTGATGCATGTTTAAGTCTTGGTTCGTTATGTCCTCTGTGTTAGATAGCTTATCTATGTTATGTCACTTTTGGTACTTGTCATATTATTCAACATGTTTTTATCAATTGTATTTGCATGCAATCTGATAAGTTCAAGGACTGAAAGTATCAATAGTACAAAATTTGATAGATAGCGACTTGCTTTAATCAGGGATAGCGACTTGGCTTTTCTAAGGGGTAGCGACTTGTCCTTTATCTTTATTAGCGAGTTGCTTTTTCTACACAAGTACAAGGACTGAATGTGTGAACTTTGTAAACTTGAAAATCCATTCTTATCCCCTAGCGACTTGACTCACGTTACATATTTTCAAAAACTCAAAAGATTTTCTTGTTTTTTCTCTCTCGTGACCACTTCTTGCTAGCGACTTACTTGGGATTCCACTGTGCACTTGATCCTCGACATTTGCTCCCCTCGTTTAGGTTTGTTAATGGATTTGTTTAATGAAACACTTGATATATGTGTTAATGGATTAGGTGTTGTTTGGGTTCACTAGGATAGATGTATTTTTGCATTTGTATGTATTAATGGGTCTTTGAGCGATTTGTTGTATCACTCGTATGTGGTTCGTTTGGGTTGTGTTTATGATTTTATTTGTGTTTGTGGGTTGATTGTACTTGTTCATTGTAGCGGTTTGATTATGTTACTATAATGGTTACATATGTTGATTGGATTAAGGTGTTATGCGTATGCTATGTCTTGTTCTTGGTAGCGACTTACCTAATAAACATAGTGTTCTTGGTAGCGAGTTGGTTCATAGATACATCATGGCGAGTTGTGATATCTGAATACATTCTTGCTAGCGACTTAGTGATTTGATTTGTAGCGACTTGGCCTTGTTTCTTTCGATAGCGACTTGTCTTTACAAGTTAGCGACTTACTTAAATGTTTTCATAAAGGCGACTTGTTATATACTTTTCTTATAGCGACTTGTTTTGACAAGTTAGCGACTTGCTATATTATTTTTTACAATGGCGACTTGTCAATATTTTTCTTGTAGCGACTTGTTTTGTCAAACTGTGTAAAGCGACTTGCTGTAATTATTTCATGCTAGCGACTTGGTTCAAGTTAACTTGTAGCAATTTGTCTTGACAAAATTTCTCTTAGCGACTTGCTATAACATTTTTGGTCTAAGCAATTTGTATCTGGTTCCTCTTGCAGCAACTTGATTTGACAACTTGTTTTTAGAAATTTGTTATAACACTTCCATAATAGCAACTTGTCTCATGAAATCCTATTATAGCAACTTTGTTCTTCACAATTTTGACTCAAAACAACTTGTATCTTGAAAAACTTTGTCAAAATGATTTGTTACTTTGAAAATTACTAAAGCTACTTAATCTATTTCCTAAGCATGTCAATCTGCTTAAAGGTAATCTATCATGGTTGCTATTCGTTGGGTTTTGTCATGAAATTGCATTAAAAATTTGTTTAGCTAACCATGTCTAAACTAACATGCTCTCAAACATTATTGTTGTATGTGTGTCTCTTTAGATCATCAATGGCAAACACAACCTCATCTAAGAACCTTGCTACCTCTGCTCCACCCACAGTTCTACAGACAACGAAATTTTTCCGTAAGATAAATTGGTAGAGATAGGAAAAGCAACGTTATGTAGACATGGAAAGATTGCAACAAAATCCAATCTTCAAAGTGGCAATTGATATCCTTAAAAACACTAATTTCTTGATGCCTTGACCAAGCAATGCACAATCCCTCCATTTACCCACAAAGAATTTTGGAACATCATTACATGGGACAAAATCACAGCTAATTATTCCCAAGTCGGACGATAAGGAATTTGTAATCACATCGACATACTCAAGAAGGCCCTACGAATCACACCATGTGACCCTTCAAAAATCATCCTCCACCCAACAAGGAAGAACTTATGGACTTTCTTAATGATTTGGGTTATCAAGTCAACATTACAAGGGCTTCGGATATCATCACTGGACACATGTATCAACCCTGGAGAGCCATAACTACCATTCTCAACTTATGCTTATCTGTCAAAACCTCAGGGTTCGATAAAGTAAGGATACCTATTCTGCAAATCTTATGGGGTCTCATCAAAGGGGTGAACTTTGATGTCTCGGAACGTATTTGGGAAGAATTCTCGTTGTCAATGCACACATTCATCACCGATAGAACAATTGTTCAGAATCAAGCTCAAGGAAGAAAGAAAGTACACAAACTTGTGATTCCTAGCATCAGATTCTCAAGCTTGTCATCCAAGACTTGCAATGCACTCATAACTTCAATCCTAGGAGTGTATCGGTCCTCCATAATGCTAAGGATGAATTTGTTATGGGTAACCTCAAATATGTTGCTAGAGGTGTCAATAAAGAGATCTTTGGATTGCCAATTCTCGATGTTCTTCTCACCGACGATATTAAAAGATCGACCACTTCAAATTATACAAGAAAAGGGCATCCGGATCCAATGTTGATGACTCTCCCATTCCATCACAACCCAAAGCTACAAAGTCCACTTCAAAGACAAAGACCTCATATCGCCTTTACCAAGAAGAGACGATGATCACAACCCATCGACACTTCAAAGATGTATGTAAAAGGAAGAAGAAAGATGTTGAAAAGGGGAACGTTGAAGGAACTGAGGTTTCAAGGGGTGATATGAATTTGATTGATGAAGATGAGGCTGCGTTGCAACTGGGAATTAAACAAAGCCTTGAAAGCCAGAACATGAGACCACCAGTGGGAGGAGTTGTAATAAGAGAACGTGAGCCTGTGTCACGACAAACAACTCCTTCCACTCAAGACAAAGGAAAATGGATTGCTGGAGCGGAAGTTGAACAAGTCGCTCACATGCTTCGACCATCTCTCTCCACCATCCGGAACTACCACCCAATTTGAGCTAAAGAAAGAATAGTTGAATCATCTTCACCAAGAACAAACTGGATTGGAAAAGGAGGTATCCAAACACAAGAAGAAACTCCGCATCAAGTGATACCCAACTGATCGTAATGATGATGAAGAGTTGCGAAAGACTCACAGAGAACCTTGAGTCAAGATCCGATGAAACCGTACATATGGAGGAACCGAACATGTCTCACGATTCTCTATCCTCATTGAAGAATCTAGATACGCACTTCTTTCGTGATCACCATAAAAGACAAACCCACGTATTAATCGAGTCTTATAAGCAAGGTAATGAGAAAGAGAAGCGAGTCCATGTTTACAATCGACATACAAAGAAGACACTTCAACCATTCCTCCTATGTCAAGACCTTCTCATGCAACCGCACTTCCACCGCCAATACCGCTCAAACAACCGCACTTCCACCACCCAAACTCGCTAAAGATCTATCATCGAACCAGTGGTTACGAATCGACACATACACTCCACCGGCTTCACCACCTCAAATTCTTACATCGATCAATTGCTCAACAAAGCCGTGAAACGAATTGAAGCTCTTGAGAGGCAATTGCCAAAATCTATCAACGCCCCGAGCGCCGTGTTTACAGTCGGAGAACCTCAACTTCGATCAAGGAGTCGCAGACGCAATTGAGGGAGAGGTAAAAGATGCTGTAGAATGGGCAATGCAAGCTCCATTGCTTCAACGATTCAAGGATCTGCCCATTGCTGATATGAGAGCTGTTTTATCGGATAAGATGTATGAAGCTAATGAGCATCAGGATGCAGTTCACAAGAAGCTTTATGATGCACTTGAAGAATCGATTAAACACGATAATCATCTACAGTTTCTGGAGGATATTCGAGAAAGGAGGCTAAAGGAAAAGGAGGACTTGGTGTTGGAATCTTTACATAAAGGTCCCAAATCTCCTCCTCCTCCACCGCCTCCAACCGGTGGAGCTGGTACTTGTGCTTCGTGAATCTTCCGAACGACCACTACACCTCCACCACAACCACCATCATCACCACAAAACCTTCAAATCAACCCAGTTCATCCAGTGATCAAGGAGCTCATAATAATACTTTCATTTTCTCTCACTAAGTTCCCAAACCTCTAACTATTTATCTCTCTAAAACCTTATTGTATACGCCCCATTTGATCCTGATTTGATGTGTTTGTGAAATCCAATATGTTACAGCCGCTCATATTAACCATACAAATCAATTCAATAATTAATGTTACAAAATACATGAATCGAAAGTAAAGAAAAGATAAAATGCTAATGCTTATCGTAGGGGAGTGATCTCCTCGAGATAGCTCCGTATGCTCCTCTAGACCGCTTTTGGCTTCTTCTCACGCTCTTTGGTTGTGATGTGTGGAATGGGATGATTTGAAATGCCGGAAATCGGGTATTTATAGGCCAGATCTGGGTTACGCCGTAATCGTCAATTTCTTCGTAAAATGCACTAGATCTGCTGGTTACGGTGTAACCTTAGAAGTGGTTACATCGTATCTTCAATAATACTTGGTTACGCCGTAGTTTATTCACGAGTTACGGCATAGTTATCAGCGGCGCGGATCCTCATTTGACCTAATATAGTTACGTCGTAATCTTTTGGGAGAGTTACGCCGCAATCTTCTGAAGAGTTGGCTTTCTGAGTTACGCTTTAGTTACGGCGTAATGTGAGAGATGAGTTACGCCGTAACTTCTTCAAAGTGAGCATACTATGATAAATCTTTGATAATTCTCCAATTCCGTGTTTCTTTAGCTCCAATGCTCGTAATTTACCTAAAAGTGGAATATAATGGAAAACAAGCGTAAATCTATATAAATGATATAAATTACAATCATTATCGTGGGAAATTGACACTTAATATTCGTGATAATTTGATGTTATCAAATATCCTCCACTTGAACTCTACTTGCCCTCAAGTAGACCTTATTAGATAGATTCCTAAAAGATATCTCCCATAACCGGAAAATATAAGTTTACAAATCCCTTATGCTAGAATAAAACAAAGCCGAACACCTCACGAAATGGGAACGAAACACTCAAATCTCTCAACTATTCTAAGTGTCAATTTCGGGTGATCACTCAATCGCATACCATAGCATGTATTCTATCATAAGCTTGGCGGTTACACAAATCTCCACCACTAGAGTTAAGGGCTAAACAATTTTCGAAGGCAATATGGGTAGACACGACAAAGGTTAAGGGTGACTCGTCATTACTAACATGTCACGTGAAGTGGACAAAATCAATGATACATGACCAAATCCATGGCCAAGACACCAAATATTGCTCATTGCATCACCTAGACACGCTTCATAACTAAAGGGTAGGTTAAGACATGGGATATATAAATGGTGTAAAATAAAAATCAAGCAGATAGTCTAAATCTATAACCAAGTCATCACCACTTACCTTCCGCCCAAAGTTCAAGCTTTGAAGTTAAGAAACCGGATCATGAAATACTAGGTGGATGTATCATTAGAGGACATCATGATGGGCACACTAGCTACCTTTTCTCCAACTGTTGGCAACTAACCAACTCCAATCTTCGAATGTGACCGAGGTGGCCTCCTCGATACTAAATCTATATAAAGCTCATAACATAGTGCATATAACATTGCACTTTACAATAAACTAAATGACATAACCTTTTTTTTTCGAATCATTTTTTTTTCAACATAAACATAACAACTAAACAAAATATCCCCTCACTTGAGATGAACAATGGGAATTCGGGGGATCTTCAATGATCTTTAAGAATATGTCGTCGACGAAAGCGTGATTCCCGAACCTTTCCACTTGAACCTTGAACTTAGGCAAATGACGACTTCCCAATCACAAATAAAGACTACAGGGTAGGCTAAGGTGTATAGGTATATCAAAACAATATATTAGGTTAACAAAATGAAATGAATGGCTCAGATGGGTGTATCTAGGGGTATCTTGCACTAAAGGTGAGTGCAACAAAAGGGTTTCACATGGGGGTCGAGAAGTCGAGGTGACTAATCGATAGACACACAATGGTAGGCTATTTTGGGTGATAATCCTATAATATTGCCTTCTTAAACTGAAAAGTCCAAATACGTCGAGCTAACTCAACATACCTCGTCTATGGTCTCGAAATGATGCAAAGGCCAAGTTCTAAAGTTTACAAGCTACCGGCACACTCATAATTTGGTGGATTTGAGGTAAAATATTGGAAACGGATATGGCCAATCTCACCTTATAATATCAAGGGTTGCATGTGCTCGGCTAAGGTCTACTCTAGTTCGGTTAAGAAAAACATGTCAAAATTTTAAAATGGCATAATTTTTCAAAATAAACTAGAAAACGAGGGCAAAATAAAGTTCAAGAGACAATTCTACTCCGTCTCCCACTTGAATTGTACAAAGTACCTTTTGTACTAAGCATTAAAAAGGTGAAGAGAAAAGTAGAATTAGAGCGAGAACTTCCTCAAATTTGCTCCAAAAGAAAGAAGGCCCACGAAAAGAGTCGCGCCTTCAGATAAGCATCCACGAGCAAACTTCAAGACTGAAATCACACTACCGACAAGCATAATTCTAAAAGAAAATGAAAATGAAAAACCTAACTCACTTTCAGAGGAATCACTGCTGCATTTAGCATATGCAACAAGTTTTAAACCACTTGGTGTCCCAAGTGGACGAGTGAAGTCTCGTGAGGGTTTACAGGAACACACCCACAAAGTTCATTTAAAATACTAATACAAGGTTATTGTGTTTAAAAATAAAGAAGTAAAGCGTAGGATAGTTATGCCGAATCTTGAAGGAGTTACGCCGTAACTAGGCAAAACCCGCATACGCCGCAAGAGTGTAGCTACGGCGAATCGAGATGGAATTACGCCGTAATTGGTAATGCATCCAAATTTCTGCAAGGGGTTGGTTACTACAGAACCATCGAGATAAGTTACATCGTAACTATAGTCGATCAAGATGTGCAAAAGAAGAATCACTCTTAGTTTCCGCAAAACGGTTAAAACACAAAACCCTAGAGAAATGGAAAAACAAAAGAAAGGGATAATATGGGTTGTCTCCCGAAAGAGCACTTTTCTTTATTTACGAGTCTTTAAGTTAGCCTCGGGGCTTTACGGTGGCCTTTGGACTTGGCCAACTTGCTCCATTGCTTTTTTATTTGAAGAAGGTTGGTCCCAAACATGTGGAGAAATAAACCTAGTCATGGAGTATCTTTTCTGTAGAAAATTAGCATGTGCCCATTCGTAACGAAATTTAGCTTCGTCTTCCCATTTTATTTTAACAACTCCAAACTTTACTCGTAACCAATTTTCAAATGAGATTCCCTTGTATCCAACTTCACTTCTTTTTTCTTCTTCAAAACACGCCCATTCCTTTCGCTTGAGCCGGGCCAGATCGGGAATTCCTCCATCGCAGATCTTGCGGTTGGGTTGCATGCGTGCCATGCCATGGTGAATTCATCGACGTCATAGTCGGTAAAATGAATGGTCCAATCAATCTCGATGAACCATTCGTTAAGAATATTATGCCCTTGCAACCACTTTTTCCTGATAAGTTTTTCGCCTTCCCAGCACCACCAAACTTCCACAGCCTCTTTTATTATTCGAATGAGATGTTGTCCTCCTCCATTGCATTGTTTTTGAAAAGGAAAACACGTAGGCAATGTTACCTTGGTCCCATCAATCAAACAAATATCAGGAGCACAACAGTGAAGTTTTCCCGTAACAACGTAACTAGGCACAAAATGTGGGACCTCTTCCTCATTGCTGTCATCGTCACTTGATTCGCTCCCCTGTAGATGGCCAAAATATGAAGGAGGAAACATATCGGAGTAATCCAATTTATCCGGTGGTGAGTCATTGGTTGTTGTAGTTTCATCCGGTTCATGGCACAAGGTTTTGTCCAATTTGAATTCTATTCTATCGCCATAGTGCCCCAATGAGTCCAAGAATGGCTTACCAAGAATCAAACGTTCTTTTATATTTCTCTCCATGTCGATAACCACGAATTCGGGGGCAGAAACAAATCTATCGACCTTGAAACAAGTACCACCTGTAATTCATAATGGAGTAGCCCTGGTCTTATTTGCCATCTCAATCACAATATCCGTTTTCCAAATATGGATTAATTTGAGTTTCAAGAATATGGAAAGTGGCATGATATTTACGCTAGATCCAAAATCTACTATCCCCAAGATATCATAACTCCCAACCGAACATGGAATAACCAACCCGCTTATGCTTAATATCCTTAATGTAAAATAAACGGTTCCCGACCGGTTATGCCTTCGAACATAGTTACGCCTGTAACTTGAGAAATGGTTACTGCAGAATCGATCCCGGTTGTCGAAAATCGTATTTTCCAAATTCTTAGTCGTAGAGTTGCACTCCCCACTCTTACCTTGCGAATTATTATCAACAAAAATGGCATTGCGCACTACCATAGGTTTGGTCCCCTCACTGTTACTTATCTCAATCTCTGCACTGAGCTTTTCCACCATGGCTTCAAGGTTTTTAGGGTTTCGTCGTGCCTTGAAAGATTCTTATTTGTGTTTTCCTGGAAATCCCTTAACCATTTATCTTGTTATTTTTGCTTCTGGGCTGAATTTTCCAGGAATTTGTTTATGGTCTCTTCAAGGTTGGGCTTTCTTTCTCCATAAGGCATACGGTTGTATTTTCCACGATACCCGTTACTATTTTGATTATCTCCGTAAAACGGATGATTTTCTCCATATTTAGCTTCTTCGATTATGCTTTCATCATTAACGTGAGGACAATTTTTGGTGAGATGTCCTCCCCTACAGCTTTCACAACCCACTTGGATGGCATGAACGGTTTCTCTGACTTTTAGCATATCTCGACTTAGATTTTCAATTTTGCATAGCGATGGTCGTAGATTCCATCAAAACTTCCGCCTGGTTTCTTATGCTTCTCCATCGTGCTATTTTTAGAATGATCACCATTTTTAATGGCTTCAATTGCTAGAGTAGGAGTCATGTTCGGGATCGATCCTTGATAGTCCAAAGATCTGCCTTGTAGTCACGCTGATTCTTTTGTGAAGATGTTGACCTTTTTCGGGTTGTTCGGATCATGTGTAGGACATTTGTAAAGGAGATCGTTGTATCTATCCTGTGCTTGATACAAAGTTTCATCGCCTTCTTGCTTGAAATTATGGATTTCAAGAGTCGGTTAGAAATCTTCTGTGGAGGACAATACTCTCAATGAAGTGCTTCTTTATTAGAGCCCAAGTATTGATCGCCCGTGGGCAATCTTTCAATCCATCTTCCGGCATTTCCGAAGAGTCATGGCGAATACCCTTAGCATAACAATACATGAGACACAACCGGAATGTTGAAAAGGCTTTCGATGTATAGGACATTTTCAACGTGCTCACACGCATCCTCGCCCCTGCTTCCTGAAAAAGGGTTAGCACGAAGCTCCCTCATAAATTGGTCTTTAATTTTGAAACGGACATCAGCTCCAATTGTCGGTCTTACGAGACCCGACCCTTGTTCTGCTCTTTTCAACGCCAAATATTCCTCAAGAGTGAGGTCATCAATGTTAACAACTTCCATGGTACCTGAAAACTTGAAAAATGATCGTGAGAAATTGAGAAGATTTTAAAACAAAACGAAAATAACAGACTTAATAGCAATCCTAATATAACTCCTGCTAGTGCAAGCGCCAAAAACTTGATGCGTGTTTTATCGATCGTTTTAATATCTATAATGTCTCGTTATACCCATGGTTCACCTTAATGCCCTAACGGGCAAATGTACCCGATCGTGTGTAGTGTAGTATTCGTAACCCAAGAGCTATGTGTGTTGGATTAATACTAAGTCTAGTGTCATGATTTTAAGATGATTTAATTAATTAACTAATAACGCAAGTAAAGGCAAATGTGTAATCAATAGAGGAGAGTGGTGCTAACCTAGTTATTCATCCTAGCTAGTAATGTCTACGCCTAATTACTTCCAATTACTTCTGTGGGGTCAAAGTCGAGAGAGGGACATTTGGTCAATTCGCCCTAACCTATCGGCAAAGATGCCACCACCGAGAAGTCAGTGTCCCTCATAAGTCCAGCTTGTTCCCGGTCCCTAAGTCGAGTCATTAAGTACCGCTACATGCTAGACTTATAATAGTGAGTGCCCGGCGTTAGCAACTTAAACACTCACCTCCTAATTCTTAAGTTGATCGAAACGGTAGGTGATCGTTGGTCAAATCGCACAAGTAGAAAGGGTCATCGGTTGGTCATATCTTACCCTTCCCGCCCCGCCTACTCACTTAGGTCACTTGGTCATATCTCCTAAGCAACTAGCCTCTACCGTCATTCAAAACTATCGAAACAAGTGTAGCTACCAATAAACTATGCATGCATACACTTAGAAATAATTATACGGAAATAATGTAAACATAAACAAAACAATTAAGGAATCATAACTAGGCATCCACCAAGAGGTATTTATAGGCAGATCGGGTTACGGCAGAACTAATAAAATAGCTACGCCAGTAATCGTCAATTTCTTCAGAAATGCACTAGATCTGCCGTTACGGCAGAACCTTAGAAGTGGTTACGCCGTATCTTCAATAATACTTGGTTACGCCCGTAGTTTATTTACGAGTTACGGCGTAGTTATCACGCGCGATCCTTATTTGACCTAATATAGTTACGTCGTAATCTTTTGGGAGAGTTTACCGTAATCTTCTGAAGAGTTGGCTTTTCGAGTTACGCTTTAGTTATGGCGTAATGTGGGAGATGAGTTACGCCAGTAACTTCTTCAAAGTGAGCATACTATGATAAATCTTTGATAATTCTCCATTCCTCGCTCTTTAGCTCCAATGCTCGTAATTTACGAAAGTGGAATATAATGGAAAACAAGCGTAAATCCATATAAATGATATAAATTACAAGCATTATCTGGGAAATTGACACTTAATATTTAGGATAATTTGATGTTATCAAATATCCCCCACTTGAACTCTACTTGCCCTCAAGTAGACCTTATTAGATAGATTCCTAAAAGATATCTCCCATAACCGGAAAATATAAGTTTACAAATCCTTATGCTAGAATAAAACAAAGCCGAACACCTTATGAAATGGGAACGAAACACTCAAATCTCTCAACTATTCTAAGTGTAAATTTCGGGGTGATCACTCAATCTCACAGTCATAGCATGTATTCTATCATAAGCTTGGCGGTTACACAAATCTCCACCACTAGAGTTAAGGGCTAAACAATTTTCGAAGGCAATATGGGTAGACACGACAAAGGTTAAGGGTGACTCGTCATTAATAACATGTCATGGCGAAGTGTGTAGGATCGTTATTTTATTGTGTTGATGATTCGGGTGGTCTTGGATGATCAAAATACATGTTTGCCATAGTTAGAGAGTAAGTAGAGAGAGAGGGTGTTCTTGCTAGAGGTTTACACAAAGTATGAAATATTAGATTAATATGAAGCACCACCCCTTCCATGGATGGAAGGGGTATTTATACTTATAGACACAACGACCTCCTATCGGCCTGTGGATCAGGGATACAGTGGGTAAAGACCCGTCCTTCCTCCACGATGAAACACTACGCTAAACTAAACTAATAACTAACTAATAAACTGATAAATAACGTAAACAACGACAAATCTACGAGCTAACATATGCTAGACCATTATTGGGGTGACCGACTCTTTAACATGGAATTTTCTAATTCCTAACAATCTCCCCCTAAGGAGGTCACCCCATGAAATACATTTTGCTTCCTAGCATTCTATCTTTGACTTCGCTCGAGCTCGTGAGACTTGAATTCTTCAATTTCGCAATCTTTGTGCTTATGTAGCGATTCATCAAAGTCCGTGACCGATTTGTACTTTTAGTGGAGGCCTTTAATCGATCCACATCTTTGATGATCTTCGAGCTTTCATTGAGATCATCACCACAAGAAATCTCCGGATCACCCTTTATTGTGTTGTCATCATGTGAAGTTGTGACTTTCGGACCGACATGCTCACACTTTGAATCATGACATCTTTCCATCGAGTAGCGGAAGCCTTACCGGTTCTTGATATTTGCAGGCAGAAAGTAAGAAGCATAGTATAAAAATATCGTAACCGTGTTATGTAGATATGCACCGGTCATGATTTCTTCAATTAAGTGTGGTTGCCGTGAACATGCGGCTTTGGATTGACCTCAATTCGATCACCGCAATCGCCGTGGGTGTACCGCAAACAACGCTTAGCGATAATAATAGCGCACGAAAGTGTCTTTGATCACTTCGTTGAATTGAGGTACACGCCCACGGTTCCCGCTGATCAAGACAAGCATCGCTCGTGATCGGTAGGATTCCTAAGAATCTCCTTGACAGGTTTCTCATTGCTCAAGTCGTTCTCAAACCGAACGCCTCAAAGAAGACAACACGGAGTGAGTGAACCACAAATTGAGATTTACTAATTGATGAAAAAGATTCGAAAAACAATCGTGTATTGCTTGAAGAAAGAGTTTTGCAATACAATGAAGGTTTATGAGAAAGATCAATTTTCAAACAAAATACTTTTTGTATTAGAGAATGAGAACACATTCGACATGCTAGCTAAAAGAAGAGATTCGCACATCGAACGGTTTTTCTAAAAGTATTTTTCAATCAGAGATACTTTTTGAATTTGAAAAACATAAGTACACATTCGACGTGCTAGAGAAAAGAAGGTTTGCACATCGAATGGTTTTTCCAAAAGTATTCGTCAATTCCATTCTCGGACCAAGGTTGATTCACAGTGAATCTCCCATTGTTTCTATCCGGTTGTCACAAGCTTGATCTTACGAGAAGATCTCACATGTCACCCACCAAGAGCTTGTTTGATGTTGGCTCTGAAGGATTTCCATCTTCATCGTGAATATTTTCATATCACTCGGATGTTCCGCAATACCACAAGGATAATGCGTGGGACTCTTAATATATTCTTACTTTCCACATTGTGAAACAGCAAGTCATCATTAATTTTGTGTCCTAACGAGATATTGTGGAAGATCTCTTGGCTCTAGACTCAATCGTGCACATTTGGTTCTGTGTGGGAGACTAGGGAGAGGTCTCTTCTTCAATATCAACAATCTCAAGAGAAAGTTGATAGATTATGTCGGTTCCCGTGAGAATGAAACAAGCCCTTTAAGAGGAACTTGAGTGGCTTGGGAAGTTTAGTGCGAGTGCGTCCATTGGGTCCATGACGTCTTGTCTTCAATACCGTGTTACCTTAGTAACCACCAAGAGCATATGTATTGAACCCGTTCTCGCCCTAAGGTTGAATTGATGGAGGCTATTTGTTTTCACCCTTTTCACATTCAGTTCTTTTTCATTCTTCAACCCTTCTGCTTACCGAGACTTCATAACTAGAACCTTGTTTGGTTTATTCCAAGACTAGCCTCGCCTCATCCGCACTCTTCCCGTATCTCACTTTTCTCCTTTTTTTCAATATACCTAAGGACTCTACACTATCTAGTGGATTGTCCCTGGTAGATCCCTCCGCTCGGCGGATCGTGGAAACTAATACCTAACCTAACCATCCTTATAACACCATGCATAAAGTAAATTGGTCGGTCTTTTGGTGCAGTTCATTCTTCCTTAAAACCAATTGAAAATCATTTGAAAACAATCAAGGTACTTGTGATACGAGATCAAAGCATTTTGTACCTTAATAGTTTTGATCATTTAGAAAACCTCCCTCAACATGTGCGTATGATTTAGAAATTGTTTAGCACAAGGAGGCAAGAGGACTTTGAAATATTTTCTTTGATCACAATTTTCATACGAAAAAGCCATTTGATTTTCTTGGTGAAATTCTCCCCTCAATATGTGCATAGGATATTTTAAAACATTTTATCACATAGAGGCAAGAGTTCTTTGAAGCACATCCACAATCACAAAATCCATTAAGAAAACCATTTGAAAACACAATCAAGGTACTTTATAATCTCTTTTAAAAACTTTTGTACCTCGATGGTTTTGCTCCCTCAATATGTGCTTCGAGATTCGAAAGCGCTTAGCACATATGAGAGAGCGACTGCACAACCGAATCAAAACGATCAACTTTATCAAATTTCATTATTAAATCACAAATTCTCCCCGATCAAAAATATCAAATCCTTTGAGATTTTGGATCCCAAGTGATTTAATTAGGTTTAGAAAACATGGGAGAAAATGTGGCCTTGTGTAAATACTCATCCGGTTTTGGATAAATCCTCCTCCTCAACATGTGCATTATGTATATTGAAATCGTTTGGCACATGGAGGCGGGGAGTGCCTATAAAGGACTAAAACCAATTCCATTTAAAGCAGATTTGAGATTTAAAACACGATCTCTACCCGATCAAAATTTCAAACCTTTTGAGATTTGTGATCCCAATTGATTTAAATCATTTAAAACATTTTGGGAAAGACGGCTTGATTTAACTTTGAAAAATGATGATAAGGACCAACTCTAGACATTAAATATTGTTAGTGTCGGTATGATAGTTTTTTAAACGATCTTTAAGTAAAATAAAACAGTTTCACAATCAAACAAGAACGAAAAAATTTCATTTTGTAAGATCTTTGAGTTTTAAAGAAAATCATACCATGACATAACATTAAATCTTTAGATCACCACTTTATTTCGTATAATCCGGACTTTTATGAAGCAATATTGTTTGAAAATATTTTATTCAAAACACTCTCCCTCAAACCATGACAAGAGTCGATGATTGAGTGACTTAAGTTTTGATAAAATAAAGTCCGGTGATTTTCAAAATTTAGTCCAATATATTTTCAAAACAATATTTTTCCATTTTCAAAACAATATTTCAAAGTTTTTAGAAAAATGGTATCATCACGATTATCCGCACAAAGATATGTTAGGTGGTTGAGAAGCTTATGTTGTTCTTTGTAGGGCTTGGAAGAAAAACCGTCGCATATGCAAGTGAGACTTCTTCTTATGTTGCATTTTGAATGCCAACCGAGGTCCAATTTAAGCTCCGTTTCTTCAATTACTTAGAAGAAAACCATCTCACGATGCGGTGAGACCTCTTACGTTGCATTTATGCCAACTCTCCATTGAAGTCCAATTAAGCTCGGTTTCTTCATTTGTCAACCCAAGATATCGTTACCCTTTCCTTGCAAAGCATCCAATCATGTTCATTTGTGGGATCCGGATCGAACATTCTTATATACCAATATACCGCATATGTTAGTGAACACATACAAATATATGGTGGTCGACAACACCCAAACAAAGAATCGACTAATAAAAGTCAATCCAACATATCAATCGATCATGTAAGGTATGGGAATAATGTGTTTCTCAAACTCTAATCATCTAAACCTAACAATCATATCCTAGAAACCTAGTCCTTCAACATAGGCAATTATATTTTCCGGATAAGCACGTAGGATAATTAAGAAAGTCCATTAGATGATATAAATTTGAAAACATTCTCCCTCAATCAATGACTTATTTTTCGAAAAGATTTAAAATGTCAAGTCATTGATTGAGTTTTCAATTTTACAAAAACTATGAATCGATAGATTTACAAGCAACTCATTTACCACCATTTTTGAAAATACCAAATATTTTTCCGAAGAATTTTAGACGGAAAAACATTTGTGTAGAACAATGATCTTTTGACGACATGCTTTCCTTGTTTTGTTTTAGGATAAGTGCACGAAATATTTTGAAAATAGATTTAGCGCAACACTTTCCTTCCTTTAAAGAACGGGTTGCTATCTGAAATAATAGCAAGCCATAGTATAAGCGCTGGTCACAATCAAGTAAGCGCAAGCCATTAGATTTGTGACATGTTTAGAAAGAAATATTTACACCTCCCGCTCGAACTTCATCTAAATTCCGTGCCATTATTGAATAACATTTCTAAGACCGTAGATGTTATCGATACCGTAAGACATGTCTTGAAAACATATTTTTGGTATTTTTTTTGAATTTTCCGATTTTTATGGGATTTTGAAGGTTTTATATTTTTCTATTTTCTTTTGTTGGTTTTATATTTTCTATTTTCTTTTGTTGGTTTTATATTTTTGTATTTTGTTTTCGAATAAATATTTACAAGGATAGAGTAGATGATATAGTTTAAGACGATGATGATACGAGTACCGAGATAAGGATATCAAGCGACCCGTTGTAGAAGATAGAAGTCATCATCCCTAAAACTTTCACCACCAAAGCTTTCGAGGCTCTTGCATTGATGAGAAGAAATTGAACCATCAGAAAGTGAGACTTTGGCGACTTCCCCCAAACCGAAAATCCTATAATGAAAGCGATTCAAAGCTTTCAAGCTTCCATTAGCTGTGTGCACAAAGAAGCACACCATTATCATCGATCCACCGCTCCTTTTAAGAATAAGTCCGTGATTCTTCGCTCGAGGTTATATCATCCAATAACAACAAAGAACGTATCATCCCACTCATAAAATAATCTTCTCGATTCCATATCCATCAAGTCTTAAGCAATCCATACCACAAGTTGTCAAGAAACCACTTCCCCAAGTAGACGAATTGATGCGCGGTCTCTTAGACTAGAGCTCACGAACCCAAATACACATACCAAGACAAAGAAACTTATACCATCAAGTAGCGATTAAGTCTAATAGCCAAAGAATAACCCCGATGTATACTTTTCTCTCCCTCAAGAAAGTCTATGAAGCTCAAGAACCCAAGTACCGAATGCCCAAAGAGAGAATAACCTATAACATTGAAGAAGCGGGCCGAATCATCGATTATCTCTCATGAGGACTATCTGCGGATCTTCAACTCCGAATAAGTGATTATATCTCGAATCACCGATTAAGCCCTCAAGTAAAACAATGAGCATCCCCAATGTACACAATCTTCTCCCCGATGATTGTGATAACATCAAAATCATCACACACTTGTGTACCTCTTTCATCTTCAGAAACTAACTCTTCCATCTCTTCTCCCACATAGTTGGAATAAGAACACTAAACGCCTTGATGAGTAAAACCTTGAGTTTCTCTGCGGTCATGACATTTGTTTTCCCCGGGATATCTTCAATCACTTAGAAGTATTAAGCTCATCAAGTTTACTCGCCATGAGTCAAACCTTGAGTTTCTATGCGGTAATAACATTTGTCTTCCCGGGATATCTTCAATTACTTAGAAGTATTAAGTTCATCAAGTTTACTCGCGTTTAGATGCTTGTCTCCTTCCCCTCACTTTGGTTTTGACACTTGAGAATCAGCAACTCTTTGTAAGCCTAAATACTTGAAATCTTTTGAGAAGAACACTATAAGCACAAATATATCTCATGAGAATCAACTTGTCTTGAAGCAGAATGTGAGCAAGTCTAATTGGGATTAAATCGGCTTTTCACTCTCCCCAATTAGTGCTCTCCCTAAACCGACAATCTTTAATAAATGCCTGAATAAGAAGAAGTCTTTGATAAACAAATGCAACTCGCCTTTAGTCTTCTAACATGTAGCAGAGAATGTAGAATGATCGTAGACTCGACCTTCTTCAAGATTGTCGGTTGGGAATAGAAAGTTAACATCTTCAACTCACCAAAAACAAGAACATCACCAAAAGCATCCCAATCAACTTACATCTTGCAAATCCCTTAACTAAAATCCTCCCAATCAAACAAGAACGAAAGATGTTCATCAAGGAAATCGACAATCGTGCCGCAACGAACACACGAAATGGTAATACCAAGCAAACAATCACATCAAACAAGAATGAAGGTTGTTCGAATCATCATGTTGATGTGCACGTGAAGCATTAACCGGAAGCACTTTGTCAATAAACTCATATCGACTGTGAAGATGTCAACTAACGGCTCATAGAAGAAACTCCATGTAACAATGACCCGATAAGAAGAAGATCGGTTCTTACATGAGTTTGGAGCCGTTGACCATTTATTCTCATAAATCAATCAACCATGCAGAATTTCACACTTCTTCTCCCCTCAAGAATTGCATATGGAGTTGCCATTCTTGATTAAATAAGTGAAAGTCATCCGAATGTTCTATTCACACTTCTCCGCAAAATCAACACATGATGTCGCCATATTCATTACAATCGAGCAAGTGGAATGAGAAAACAATCGATGATAGCCGGTTCACTTGATGACCAAGCGCATGGAAAAGTATGAAGCATGTTGATGAGAATGGTCATAATAAGAAGATTTCTTCTTCGTAAGATAAAGCGCATCAAGCGTATACTTTTCTATTCATTGAGAACGAGGCATGAACTGTTGTGTTCATATGTCATAAGAAGATTTCTCTTCTTTTAAGATAAACGCACCAAACGTACACTTTTCTTTCCTTAGAGTACGAGGCATGAACCGATGTGTTCATCGTCATAATCTCTCTCTTTTCACTCTCTTAGCAAAACATGTAATCAACCCATTATCATTCAAGAGGCTCTTTGTAGTGACAATGATGGAGATAACCCAATATGATGAATTTGACCCTGAGGTAAACTAACCCGAACTCATGACTTATACTTGCACATATGTAACAAAGAGCGGTGCCGAGACTTCATGCCCATTTGAATCTCTTAAGTACTCTATACTCTTCAACCAACCAACCATCAAGTAATAGACGTACATTACCTCTTGAAAATCCACAATTGAATGTGACACTGAGCACTACAACGTAACTCCTTTAAGTGATAGTTATTTTGTAGTGGTAAGAGCCCAATTTCCCCAAGTGGTAAAAGAAAAGGTAAAAGACACCCAACAATAACTAGATTTCCAAGTCTTCGTTTTTAATGATAAGCTTGAACAAGGATCTTGAAGAATCTTCATCCATCCATCCCGATACCTTCGGATACTAAGTACACTCGCCCGTGATATTTCACTTCACCTCAAATAAATAATCTTGAATTAACGCCGTTGTCACATCTTCCGAATCGCTCAAATCTAGCCTTCTTTGACATTTAAACGAACTTTGATAATGGTTTCATCCCGACCATGGTAAAGTGAGCATACCCCGTAAAACATTGAAGTAACCAAACCGCCATGACGAATATTCAAACACACATCCAATTCATGAAGTACACCTTTTATCCCTTCTTCAAGCAGAAACCGTAGCACCAAAGATCAAATGAGATCCCGAAATACACTTTCCTTTCTCCGTGATGGTTCCATCAATACGGATTTTACAACTCTATGGTTTAAACCAAGAAATAGTTTCTTCATGGATTTTACAAAACCAAGAATAAACCATAAGATAGATCCGAAATGCACCTTATTATTACTAGGATGTTTCCATTGTCACGGATTTTACTGGTCTATGATTTAAACCAGAAATAGGTTCTTTCATGGATTTTACAAAATCAAGACAAAACCGTAAACAATGTCGTCTTGAATGTGTTATGACAATTTGGGTTTCGGTGAATATCTGTTTTAGGGGAACATGCAGTGGTTCATCAACAAATCCTTATCCAACATCATCAACCATCCAATTAACACTTTGGTAAACACATCATTCACGCAATCAGTCGGCTATTGTAGTGACCACATGGAGAAGTAAACCCGATATACCAAACTTGATCATGAAGTAGAAATCCCCAGATTTGTCACTTAACCTTGTACTAATTCTTGTGAAGAAGAAATGGTGTACCCAATGTACAAAACCTCTTGACATATCCTCAACTGCGTGAGACACCGAAGTGATAGCTACGTTGTGGGTTAGTCGAGAAAGAATCACAACCGTAACTAAATAGCCAAGTCTTTATCACACTCTGTAAATGCCCAAACAAGTCATCTTCGCGAAGGGTAGAAAGAAAGAAGACGAAATAAGTAAACACGCCCAGAAAACCTCACTTCAAAACCAAATAAGAAATACCGTCCAAACAACCCCGTAATCAACTTTGTTAAACCATCAATTCAAGCCGAGACATGATATACTCCGTGAAAATGTTTTAACCAAAGTATCAAACCTCATAACAAAACAAAACTCATCATCATACCCAATTTCATCATCGAATCTCATTATCACCAATAATCATCCAATCAAAAATCCATTAATTCCAGTCCAATCCAAATCCAAATCCAACATCGGCCCACTTGATTTATATTCAGTCCAGATAAATTAATTTTAAGCCCAAGTAAAATATAAACACAAGAGTCCCGTAATCAATATCCGTACAAAAATCCGAAGCCATCTTTATCTCAAAACTAAGCGTAAGCCGTGATCTTAGGTATCTTTTCGTGAAAATATACCATACCACAAATACCGCTCTTGACCGTCTAATATTAAAGTTTGTATCCAAAGTATTTGCCTAAAAATTCGGATACAAAATTAACACCACCAATTTGAGCAACCCGTCATTCAATCCCACTCATTAGCACACAAAAAAAATCCAATTAGCCTAGTTCCATTATACAAGTGGATCCAGTCCAACTCAATATGTTACCACTAGCCCAAGAATTTGTTTGAAATCAGAAGGCAGCCCAAGTTGAATTACACCTCACAATCAAGAGGTTATCAGTTTTTCACCAAAATATTCGATACCATCATTTGTGAGTTTAAGCAATGTGTTACTAGCTCACGTCAAAAAAAAACTCATGTTACACAAAGTCACACATTACTGCTCGGCCCATCAAAGCACTATCAACTCCAAGATACCATATCCAAATCTTCGGCCCATTAGCACAAAAACAAAACTGGTTAAAGCTCATAGATGCTACCCTAATAGTTTGGGTATTTAACACACGCTTCACACTTACATCTCATTTTCCCAACCCTAAAATTCACACATAATATCACCGCCCCCATCTTTTCAGTCAATATCTCACCTCCATTTCTTAACAAACCCTAGTATAAAAAAACAGATCCGCCTCTCACGTTGGATTATTACTTGAAAGATGATTACTCCATGGAGCATAGCACTCAACTGAGTATGTTTGTAATCCAACAAGTGACTTTGAGCACTCCACAGGGATGGAATGAAGCTCGTCACTAAGAAAGGTAATTCGATTCACTCATGTAAATAGAGTTTAACACGAATCAAGATAACAACATTTAACATTCATCATGTTATTTGTTAATCTTAAAGATTCGGATATTACAAAGGAGTGAAACTCCTAAATAGATCAATGAGGCACAAGCTCATTTGTGTATAGATCCTTTGAGATCTATGTGTTTGAAGAAACCACACACAAAACGAGCAAAGCTGAGATCGGGCTGTCTTAAAATAATAATGAGTCATTGATGTTTTTAAGAAAGTTATCAAAGATTGATGTTTGATGAATCGGATCCGTGATGATATCTTAATTTCGTGCTTAAGACTTTATGTTCTTGATGTAACCCATGAGTTCCACGAAATTAAGTAGGCTGAGATTCTTTTGTATTAGAAATGAGTCTTTGTTTGATTGATTTTTCCTTATCATGGATCTATGATGAATGTTGTTTCTGTGAAGTACCCATGTTGGTCTTGATTAGGCTTCGAATAAGCATGAGGCACATCTGAGATTCTTTACCTTTTATTTTGGATATTGTTGACTGATGATGTTTGTAGCAACTGAGGTTGAGTAGTGTGATTAATGGTATATGGTTTTGTGGTGGTAGTAGTCAAAACATAATCTTCTTCTACCTTTCTGTCTAAGTCGCTAGGTCAAATTAGAACCAAGTCGCTAGCCTTGTAGCTAAGCCAACTCGCTAGCCAAGTTGCTAGCCAAGTCGCTAGCACTGTTATTTGACTCAATAGTCAAACAACCTTAAGTCGCTACATTTTAACAAAACAAGTCGCTAGACAACTTTCAAAATAACTCGCTACTTGAAATCAAAGAATATAGACAACTTGTAAATACAAGTCGCCACTATGCTTGACACAAGTCGCTAGGAAGAATGACCCAACTCGCTAGCATGAATATATGAGTTTTCCGATGAGTTTTCCGACAACTTTTCCGGCCACTTCAAATTAACCCGAAGAAACAACAGCTTTTGACCCATAAAATGTGACTTTGACCACGAAAAATGTCACGGTTGCTTTACCAGAAAGATGTGACATAAAGACCTTTTGACCCATGTTGACAAAATAGATATGACCAGATATTCAAATTTTGGACAAAGTTAACACAATCGAACTTGGACAATATCTTGACTTGGACACAAGTTTAAACCGATTAAGACCATAGACCAAAAACGATTCCGACCACAAGTAAACAAACCCCATAAAATATAACCACAAGAAAATCATCATCCCAACGGTTTACAAAAGACAGTTTACTCCCTAATCGAACCACAAGAAAACATCAAAACACAATAACCATGGCTCTCGATACCAATTGTAGGATCGTTATTTTATTGTGTTGATGATTCGGTGGTCTTGGATGATCAAAATACATGTTTGCCATAGTTAGAGAGTTAGTAGAGAGAGGTGTTCTTGCTGAGGTTTACACAAAGTATGAAATATTAGATTAATATGAGCACCACCCTTCCATGGATGGAAGGGGTATTTATACTACTAGACACAACGACCTCCTATCGGCTGTGGATCGTGGATACGGTGGGTAAAGACTCGTCCTTCCTCCACGATGAAACACTACGCTAAACTAAACTAATAACTAACTAATAAACTGATAAATAACGTAAACAACGACAAATCTACGAGCTAACATATGCTAGACCATTATTGGGGTGACCGACTCTTTAACATGGAATTTTCTAATTCCTAACAAAGTGGACAAAATCAATGATACATAACCAAATCCATGGCCAAGACACCAAATATTGCTCGCTGCATCACCTAAACACGCTTCATGACTAAAGGGTAGGATAAGACATGGGATATATAAATGGTGTAAAATAAAAATCAAGCGTGATAGTCTAAATCTATAACCAAGTCATCACCACTTACCGTCCACCCAAAGTTCAAGATTTGAAGTTAAGAAACCGGATCATGAAATACTAGGTGAATGTGTCATTAGAGGACATCATGATGGGCACACTACCTTTTCTCCAACTGCTGGCAACTAACCAACTCCAATCTTGAATGTGACCGGTGGCCTCCTCGATACTAAATCTATATAAAGCTCATAACATATTGCTTATAACATTGCACTTTACAATAAACTAAATGACATAACTTTTTTTTTTTCGAATCATTTTTTTTCAACATAAACATAACAACTAAACAAAATATCCCCCCACTTGAGATGAACAATGGGAATTCGGGGGTCTTCAATGATCTTTAAGAATATGTCGTCGACGAAAGCGTGATTCCCGAACCTTTCCACTTGAACCTTGAATTTAGGCAAATGACGATTTCTCAATCACAAATAAAGACTACAGTGTAGGCTAAGGTGTATAGGTGTATCGAAACAATATATTGGGTTAACAAAATGAAAAGAATGGCTCGGATAGGTGTATCTAGGGGTATCTTGCACTAAAGGTGAGTGCAACAAAGGGTTTCACATGGGGTCGGAAGTCGAGGTGACTAATCGATAGACACACAATGGTAGGCTATTTTGGGTGATAATCCTATAATATTGCCTTCTTAAACTGAAAAGTCCAAATACGTCTATAATATTGCCTAGTTATAATTCCTTAATTGTTATGTTTATGTTTACATTGCTTCCGTATAATTGTTTATAGTGTATGCATGCATAGTTTGTTGGTAGCTACCCTTGTTTCGGTAGTTTTGAATGGCGGTAGTGTCTAGTTGCTTAGGAGAATTGACCAACTGACCCTAAGTAGGTAGACTCGGTGGGAAGGGTAAGAATTAACCAACCGACGACCTTCTTCGCTTGCGAATCGACCAAATGATCACTGCCGCTTGGATGAACTTAGAAGTTAGGGATGAGTGTCTAAGATGCTAGCCGGAACTCATTGTTATGGATCTTTCATGTAGCGGAACTTAATGACTTGCCTTGGGGACTAAAACAATTGGACTTTCAACGGTAGTAGCTTGATCTCCTGTGGAAACCTTTGCGATAAGTTAGGACGAACTCACCAAATGTTGTCCTAGCGACCTAAACCCCACTTGAAGCAATTGGAAGTAATTAGGCGTGAACATAACTTGATAGGATGAGTAACTAGGTTAGCATACTTCTCTCTATTGATCACAAACCTTGCCTTTATTTGCTTACTTTTATTTTCTTGTCTTTTAGTTAATTAATCATTTCCATCTTAAAACCAATTAAAATCATGACACCTAGACTTAATTATAATCCGCTCACATAGCTCTTGGGACGACCTCGGTTTACCGATTACTACACTACACACGATCGGGTACACCGCCTGTTAGTGCATAAGGTGAACCATAGGTAAACGAAATTTATAAATATTAAAACACGGTCAAGATAACTTGCATCAATAAGATATTTTACATATTTTTGTAAACAAACGATGTATATATTCCGATAGATTTCGGTTGGGTTCTAATTTCGCGTTTGCTTTTTATATATGAGTGTGGTTAAAAGTAGAAATAGTGCTTGTTCAAGTCAATCAAAAGTTCTTAAATCAATTATACGCATCTTATAATGTGCTTTTGGTTTAAAGATTTGCACGGTTGTTTCGTTGTGCGGGTTAAGTTTCTTTGTGGTTCAAAGAATGGCATTCACTTAAAAGTTGAAGACTTATGCATCTAATTAGTTTCTTTATATATGTGCACTTATGTTAGAAGTTTTGGTTATTTGGTGCGTTTATTTTATCATCATTTATCTATACTACCCTTTCGTTAAAAAAACTTATAACGTTGAAAGATAAAGAGTTATATTATATAAAAGTAACTAAGTTTACGTGTATCTATAAACCTAGTTTCTTTTGCTTTTTTCTATATTCGTGTCTCATGTCCCAACCTATTTTATTGTCACAAAGAAAGTATAGGAAAAAGCCTAAGGCTATGGCATATATGTTTTTTTATTTAGGAATTGTTTTTCTTTCATAGGTGGTTGCATTGAGAGCTAATTTTTATAAAGCTACTCTCATCAATCCATACATGTCAAATATGAAGAAAAAAAATCAAATATTGCAAACAAAACAAATTTTATGGTTTTCATTCCTCAAAGTTGTTTATGGCAAACCAACCAATTTCCGGCGTAACAAATATCAAAAATCAAAGATATACAGAGTAGTAGTATCATCATCATCAGTGACATCAATAACATTATCGCCTAACTACATCCTCTTTTAAATTGATCAAAAATTATAAGTAATGAGCTTAGAAATTTTAGAAACAACTATTTTTTTCACAACATGGCTGCAAAATTTGTGGTTGCCAAGCGGATAGTAACTCATACACTTGGCCATCCTTCTAATTTGCCCGACAAACTGACAAAATCTCTACTGTGTACATATTGAAGTTTCATTAGTGCCCGTTCTAAAAACTAAGTTTAGAATACTTGTTTAAAACAAATCTGGTTTCTCAAACACAATAACAAAAAACATTGGGATCTAACAGAAACATCACTTAGACTCATCATTTCCAAAACCAACAAACAAATATGGTTTCTCAAAGACAATAACAAAAAAATACGGTTACGAAAACACCATCGGCATAAACAATAAATCTCATATCTTACTATTATAGAGAATATATATGGGACCACCATTAGCCACTACAGGATCCCCTTCTATAAAATATTTCAAAAGATGAAGAAGTAAATCCAAGAACCTACAAACCTTGTGCAAGATAAATTTTGTTCTCGGCCTTCTGTTGTTATTATGTTTGAGATACAACCAAAAACTACCAATAACCAAAACCACTAACCGGAACTACTTTAAACCACCTAACCACCGAGAGATGGTGGCGAATTCGGCATAAGGCGGGGGCGATCAGGTTATGGTGGCGACAGTCGGCGGTTGTTCAGATAGAGACATCGCTTATTTGTGTTTTAGGTTAGAGAGATTGCTTATGTGTGTTTTATTTACAAATTCAAGACAATAAAAAATTAAATGAGCTATTAATGATTTAATAGTATCCTTCAATAGTTTCCTTCAGGAAATCATGTTTTCAGCGTTGCATTTGAATGTCTAGCAATAGTTTCCTTCAATATTTTTCGTAGGAATTCAATAGTTTCAAGAACGTTGCATTTGAATGATTATAGCAATAGTTTCCTTCAATACTTTTGTAGGAATTCAATAGTTTCAAACAAATCGTGGAAGTCGGCCTTTATAGTTCGAGTTTCCTTCAATATTTATTTTCAACCTTTCATTTTAAGTTTCCTCCAATAGTTGTTAGTTTCCTTCAATAGTTTTCGGTTTATCACTTTTCAAGATTAGTGGTTTTCTTTTATATGTAGTTAAGATAAGATATGGAAAACATAATACAACAAATGGTAAATGGTACATTGTTGGTACATCATGGGAGTACTGTTTACACAAAATGCTTGAATATATTAAAGCTAAAAAGGTACTAAAACAACATTGTTTTTCATTAAGATTAATAATTCATAGTTAAGATATGATCTTTAATGGTCTTAGAATATGTGAGGTAGCAATCTAGAATAGTTCCATGAGTTACTTTACCAATTTATATAAAGTAATAAATACTTCCTTATTACCATTCTATAAGTTGATGACCAACGATGATACTTGTTTTTCACCGATGGAGTTTACTGAAAAGCATGATGTAAAAAACGACCCACACGATAGCTTCTTCCCAGAGAGAATAGACCATGCTCAATTCACTTATGGATAAGATGGACTATTATAGTTTATAGATCTTTCAATGCAAAACAAAATAGGCGCAATATATCGCTCGATGATGTCTTGTGCAAAACAAAATAGTGCAATATATACATAAAGATTTAGAATGATCCTTATCATGTCTAATCCTTTTGTCATATATTATTATATTAACTAAAAGAGCATTATATGTACTACTACAAAACTAAAACACAAGCAATTGCCGGGACAATAAAATAACCAACTCAATCTTATTTTATAGAAAAGGTTGCGCAAACACCTTGTACCTATTAAACATGGGTTGTATCGATTAAAGAACACCATTTCTAAAGATATGTCAGATGATGATCTAATCTTAGGTCTTTACGGAGTCAAGTAAGAAGGTAAATACTTTTTTGAAATTTCATCAAACACTTAGTGTACATAATTCCCATCACAAAGGCATTTCATTTTCGTCCGAAATAGCAAATTTTATAGTGATCAAATCAAATGGTACCAATTTTTCAAGCTAACAATTACAAAATGATTAACTAATCGATTATTTTTACCTTCGAAACAACTGTTCTTCATCAAGACTTTCATGGATGTTCTCGAAGAAACATAATCTTCAAGAATAATAATACAAATTTCTCATTTGTGTTATATGTCACATATAGGGTAATCAAGAATGAAATACAACATAAAAAGTATTATTCAACAACAACATACCCGAGGTTGATGATGATGATTAACACATAAATGAAGAACTCGATTAAAGAAAATCATTTGCTTAATGATATTGTGAAATAATTAAACTGAAAAATATAAAATAAAAGCTAACATTACGATATCAAGCAATCATAACTATTAAAATATATTGTACTAGAATTGATTATGAATTGAGGAAATCAACTAAACTAAAAAAATTGTATTATAAGTTGAGTTGGAAAACGATTAAAGAATCGAAAAATAATAAGACATCAACGGAGGAATCATATAGCTCTAGGAAGCACCTAACTCGAATCTCGCAAACCTGATTATTCAACACATCTGCATCTTATAATGTGCTTTTGGTTTAAAGATTTGGCACGGGTTGTTTCCGTTGTGCGGGTTAAGTTTCTTTGTGGTTCAGCAATGGCATTCACTTAAAAAGTTGAAGACTTATGCATCTAATTAGTTTCTTTATATATGTGCACTTATGTTAGAAGTTTTGGTTATTTGGTGCGTTTATTTTATCATCATTTATCTATACTACCCTTTCGTTAAAAAACTTATAAAGTTGAAAGATAAAGAGTTATATTATATAAAAGTAACTAAGTTTACGTGTATCTATAAACCTAGTTTCTTTTGCTTTTTTCTATATTCATGTCTCATGTCCCAACCTATTTTATTGTCACAAAGAAAGTATAGGAAAAAGCCTAAGGCTATGGCATATATGTTTTTTTATTTAGGAATTGTTTTTCTTTCATAGGTGGTTGCATTGAGAGCTAATTTTTATAAAGCTACTCTCATCAATCCATATATGTCAAATATGAAGAAAAAAAATCAAATATTGCAAACAAAACAAATTTTATGGTTTTCATTCCTCAAAGTTGTTTATGGCAAACCAACCAATTTCCGCAGTAATAAATATCAAAATCAAAGATATACTGTAGTAGTAGTATCATCATCATCGGTGACATCAATAACATTATCGCCTAACTACATCCTCTTTTAAATTGATCAAAATTATAAGTAATGAGCTTAGAAATTTTAGAAACAACTATTTTTTCACAACATGGTCAAAATTTGTGGTTGCCAAGCGGATAGTAACTCATACACTTGGCCATCCTTCTAATTTGCCCGACAATGACAAAATCTCTCACGTGTACATATTGAAGTTTCATTAGTGCGGTTCTAAAACTAAGTTTAGAATACTTGTTTAAAACAAATCTGGTTTCTCAAACACAATAACAAAAACATTGGGATCTAACAAACATCACTTAGACTCATCATTTCCAAAACCAACAAACAAATCTGGTTTCTCAAAGACAATAACAAAAAAATACGGTTACGAAAACACCATCGGCATAAACAATAAATCTCATATCTTACTATTATAGAGAATATATCTGGGACCACCATTAGCCACTACATGATCCCCTTCTATAAAATATTTCAAAAGATGAAGAAGTAAATCCAAGAACCTACAAACCTTGTGCAAGATAAATTTTGTTCTCGGCCTTCTGTTGTTATTATGTTTGAGATACAACCAAAAACTACCAATAACCAAAACCACTAACCGGAACTACTTTAAACCACCTAACCACCGAGAGATGGTGGCGAATTCGGCATAAGGCGGGGCGATCGGGTTATGGTGGCGACGGTCGTGGTTGTTCGAGATAGAGACATCGCTTATTTGTGTTTAGGTTAGGCAGATTGCTTATGTGTGTTTTATTTACAAATTCAAGACAATAAAAATTAAATGAGCTATTAATGATTTAATAGTATCCTTCAATAGTTTCCTTGAAATCATGTTTTCGTTGCATTTGAATGTCTAGCAATAGTTTCCTTCAATATTTTTCATAGGAATTCAATAGTTTCAAAGCGTTGCATTTGAATGATTATAGCAATAGTTTCCTTCAATACTTTTTTAGGAATTCAATAGTTTCAAAGAAATCGTGAAGTCACCTTTATAGTTCGAAGTTTCCTTCAATATTTATTTTCAACCTTTCAATTTTAAGTTTCCTCCAATAGTTGTTAGTTTCCTTGATAGTTTTCGGTTTATCACTTTTCAAGATTAGTGGTTTTTCTTTTATATGCAGTTAAGATAAGATATGGAAAACATAATACAACAAATGGTAAAATGGTACATTGTTGGTACATCATGGGAGTACCGTTTACACAAAATGCTTGAATATATTAAAGCTAAAAAGGTACTAAAACAACATTGTTTTTCATTAATATTAATAATTCATAGTTAAGATATGATCTTTAATGGTCTTAGAATATGTGAGGTAGCAATCTAGAATAGTTCCATGAGTTACTTTGCCAATTTATATAAAGTAATAAATACTTCCTTATTACCATTCTATAAGTTGATGACCAACGATGATACTTGTTTTTCAAACCGATGGAGTTCTGAAAAGCATGATGTAAAAAACGACCCACTGATAGCTTCTTCCCAAGAGAGAATAGACCATGCTCGATTCACTTATGGATAAGATGGACTATTATAGTTTATAGATCTTTCAATGCAAACAAAATAGCGCAATATATCGCTCCGATGATGTCTTGTGCAAAACATAATAGTCGCAATATATACATAAAGATTTAGAATGATCCTTATCATGTCTAATCCTTTTGTCATATATTATTATATTAACTAAAAGAGCATTATATACTACTACAAAACTAAAAACACAAGCAATTGCCGGACAATAAAATAACCAACTCAATCTTATTTTATAGAAAAGGTTGCATAAACACCTTGTACCTATTAAACATGGGTTGTATCGATTAAAGAACACCATTTCTAAAGATATGTCAGATGATGATCTAATCTTAGGTCTTTACGGAGTCAAGTAAGAAGGTAAATACTTTTTTGAAATTTCATCAAACACTTAGTGTACATAATTCCCATCACAAAGGCGTTTCATTTTCGTCCGAAATAGCAAATTTTATAGTGATCAAATCAAATGGTACCAATTTTTCAAGCTAACAATTACAAAATGATTAACTAATAGATTATTTTACCTTGAAACAACTGTTCTTCACCAAGACTTTCATGGATGTTCTTGAAGAAACATAATCTTCAAGAATAATAATACAAATTTCTCATTTGTGTTATATGTCACATATAGGGTAATCAAGAATGAAATACAACATAAAAAGTATTATTCAACAACAACATACCCGAGGTTGATGATGATGATTAACACATAAATGAAGAACTCGATTAAAGAAAATCATTTGCTTAATGATATTGTGAAATAATTAAACTGAAAAATATAAAATAAAAGCTAACATTACGATATCAAGCAATCATAACTATTAAAATATATTGTACTAGAATTGATTATGAATTGAGGAAATCAACTGAACTAAAAAAATTGTATTATAAGTTGAGTTGAAAAACGATTAAAGAATCGAAAAATAATAAGACATCAACGGAGGAATCATATAGCTCTAGGAAGCACCTAACTCGAATCTCGCAAACCTGATTATTCAACACATTCAACGGAGGAGTCATCATGTACAACATTATCTTTTAGTTATGAGGGATCATATGTGGTCCATTTTCCTTACAAATGACAATTACACAAACACAATATATCAAACAGTTGGTGCGCATAAAAAACACACATGAAACATAAACTACAAATAATGAGTTTCATCAATCCATATCATCTATTAACAATTAAATTGAAGAATGAAAAGAGATAAAACATGTAAAACCTGGTTAATCTTCCTCAAACAAATTCTACCTACAAAATACAAAATAAATGAGGACTAAAATAAGCAATTAAAAACTTTTAACTGTTGAAGAAATAGCTAACTTGTACTAAATTTTAGGAAGAAATATTATAAGAAGTAATTCACAAACGTGATTAAGGGTTCTTCTAAAACAAAATTAAAATGAACGTAATCAAGGGAATAGTTAATTCGAAACAAAAAGTTGTAATATGTAACTAATAAACCGAAACCCCAAAATATATTATAATAGAATCGCTACTTACCAATTCTTCCAGGTCATAGAACGATTATGCAGCGCACATAAATCTGATGATGTCATAGAGCAATTATGATATGTGTGGTGTTTTTAAATTTGTAAGAATAGGTGTGGTGTTTTTAAATCGGATGATGGTATAATTTGTCGGTGTTTTGGATCGTGGGTATGGATTGGATGATTGACATTAATGGGTGAATTGAAACGGAATGGGGAAAATGATTTAGGGAGCGTGCATAGGAAGATTAATATGGAGTCACATACAACTAATGCTTAGCAAAAAATAAGGAGGGAGTGTAGCTTAAAGAATGAGCGTATAGAAGAAGTTTTATTGTGTAAACTATAAAGTCCTATGTTGTTGACATGTAGGAAATATTAATTATAAATGGTTGTACAAAAGTGTGGTTTATCATAATACTAGGTAGTTTTTTCGGCCGTGCAAAAGCACGGCCCAAGATTTATCATGTGTTGTGGCAAGCAGTTTTGTTCATTTTTATACATGTACAAGTCATCCCTGTGTAACAAATGGTTAATCAAAACATATGATTAATAAAATTCATGTACCTTCCTATATTGTTTTGATAGATAGGAAAGGAAAGTTTTCAACCCCTCACCTTGTCAGTCAACTATCATCTTTTTACATCCATCTACTAAAGTGAAATAACTTTTTAAAATGAACTAGGATATTCTCATGTTCATTTGAACATCATAGGTAATGTTGTGTTTGTTGTGATTGTACATTGCCTTTATTGCAAAACACTTATTTCATTTTAATATAAATGTACAATTGCAACAAGCATAACATTACCTATCATGTTCAAATGAACATGAGAGGATCCTAATCCTTTTAAAATTTATATGATGTACCTTTGAAGGGACATATTCGGACAAGTAAGCAAGATCTTGATGTATCTTAGCTCCATTACTCAACTGACAATGCAGTTTGCATCCCTTTACCCATTGATTGACCTTATATTTTCTTGACCCACTCTCATATTTATCACATAAAATTTTTTATACGCGTACCTTAAAGTCTTTTATATCGATTAAATTTTTTTGAAATATAAAGACATGTGAGGATTGGTAATTTTGTGAACACACATTTTGTACAAATCCTTTGATGCACACAACATAGATGCAGTTCTTGACTTAGGATTCCTTGTTATGCCTTAGGCTGTGCTAAGCACAACCCAAGCATCAATATAAACGACTCAAATTACTTTTCATATTAGATAGATTCATACATATTAATTATGTATTTACAAAAGTTTATACAGAGTACGAAGTAACTTGAGCTTTCACTTTGTAGTGGCACCAACCACCAAGTCATTTGGTCTAATGATATCTCACCTTGTAGGCTTGTACCATATTTAAACAAACAAAAATCACAACCATATGGTGTCGAACACTGATGGTTGCATTTGTTCAGGTCATATGCGTTAAACATGGCCTCTGAAAAGCAATGTCAAACTCCGAGCAAGTATTTTCAACCATGACTTGTATGGTATACTTTTTACATAAATATAAGGTTGATATTTAGCCTTTTACTTGTAAATCATTAATTATATAAACTTAGAATTAAAATATAACACAAACCTAATGGTCAACAATACCACACTTCATTACAACCATCTCCTGTCATATACCTTTTCACGCTTCATACCCATTACCACATAGTAGGTATTCCGGCGTTCTTGTGAGTACTCAAAAATTTTCGATAAATTGTGTATTTTAGTTTATTATGTTCTTTTTGACAATAAATTTACGGATATCAAGGATTTCATTTAGCCCGTGCCCGTTCGGGCTCGAGCCCGTTGGCCGCTCTGTTCGTGCTCGAGCCGTTGGCCCGTGTCTGCTCGGCTCAAGCCCATTTTGCCCGTTGTCTGTTCGGGCTTTAATATTGTATAATGTGTTTTTATTTGTATTAGTGACATTTAATGCATGGTACCGCGCGTTAAGGGTGACGCGTCTCGAAATAAAATTTTCAAGTGAATCATGTATTTTAGTTTATTATGTTCTTTTGACAATAGATTTACGGTTCAAAATTTCGTTTAGCCGTGACGCGTTCGACTCGAGCTGTTAACTGCGCTACTGTTCAGACTCAAGCCCATTGGCTTGTTGCCCATTCAGACTTGAATATTATTGTATTAGTGACATTTAATGTAGGAATTGTGTTTAATTTGGTTGTACAATATGCTTGATAATTTATATTTATTATGTTAAGGGTGTTTTAATAACTGTATTAATTGTATTTATTGACCAGTTAATTAATTGACTATATTAAATAGCATTAATGTGATTTTTTTTTATTAATATGTCCATTAAAGTGGTGTACGCTATGCTTCTTGTCTTATACATATGAAAATTATGTGCATTAAAGTGTTGTACATTATGCTTCTTTTCTTAATTATATGAATTACTAATTATAGTAACATGTGTAGGCTTATATTTTTAAGACTTCTTTTTATAAGAAGTCCTAAATACATTATAATGTTGTATAGACACCTACACTAATCCTACCATCTACCATTGTACCACACTACCACGTAACATTTTGCACATCACTTCATGAATAGCAAAACAAATTTAACTTGATTAATTGTGTCTAGACTTTTTTTCCACTTTAACAATATGATTTACTATAGTCATAAATTAACATCGAAATTCAATCACTATAATTTAATCTACAACAATTAAAGATATCAAATGTAAAATAATTAAACACCATTAGTGTAATCATCATTAACAAAAGATATTCAAAGTTTAGCATTAAAATTAACAAACACACAACTTTTTGTATACATACCAATTTTGCAAAAACATGTATTACAAATCTACAACCACCAAAAAGAAAAAGAAAAAAAATGACTCATCCCAATTTAATTTACATACACAAGCACCCATATGTAGCAATCCCCCATGAGCATAATTTGTTGTTGTCTTATACTTATTCATGCCACCAACGTAACATTTTGAGGAAATTCTACACTTGCCCCACATGTTGTCTACTGCACTACAATTAATGCAGCAAAAACATGTTGTGGGTTCATAAATCATAACTATCGAAGACTTTTGCGGTTTCGTACTTACCCACACGACCACACCATCACAAAACCAACATCAAGATCAGGCGATCAACTGCATCCAACGCCCCTAACCTCCGTCCACCTATCATCAATTAATCATCATCATCCAAAAAATAACCATAAAAATGTTAGAAAATAACAAAACACAGACTATCAAAGTAGGAAAGCAAATCTAACCGTTAGAGACCGCGTTGCCTCCTCATGCTAACACTTTCGTCTATCTCTGCTACTATAGTCAATACATTAAGATTTGAGACCCCTCCGATAAGTCATCCCTACCACACGGTCACCATCATCAACGCAAATGCAAGATTATAAAGATGATAAAGAAAGAACTAATATCCAAAAAAGTAACATAAATGAACTAACCATTGGAGTTGAATTTCTGTTGCAAAGCATGAGAAACTATGGAAAGACCCAGTGTTATATTTTACGAAAATTACATGGTGTGTTGAGAGAAGTAAAGTGACTGGAATGAAATGGGTGAATGATTAGGTAGGTTGAGTAATGAAGTGGGAAGAGTAGACCAATTTTTTCAAGGCTCCAACAGTTATGAATTATTTGGAGCTGAGGTGTCATTTTATTAGCTTTTAAATTTCCTAGGCCGGATTTGTAGAGAAAAAGAAAAGAAGTAGGTGAAGATAGCTGTTTATGAGAGAAAAGTGAAATGAAGAAGTGATAAAAGAAAAGGTGGGTATGTAACCTTCTTGATTATAGTATAGGTAGAAATAGATAGTACAAATATGAAAAGACCTTCAAAAAATCATGTAAAGTATCAAGTTAACGCATTACGACCAATTTGAATCCACACTTATAGATACTAATCCGCTTGACTCAAAACTTAGCACTTCTACTTTACACATCAACAAAAACTATATAAAAAGTGCTTATGTAAATGTAAATGATTTGGACCCTATTCTGTACGATGTCATTTGGGTTCAACACTCCTTTCGAGTCATTTTCTTTTTCTTTTTGAAGGATTAGTCTTGTTTTTGGAAAAAAATTTAGTTTTGTATTCATTTTATGTATCCTTTTACATGATATGCTATTTTATGTCACTACAAAAATATTGTCTTTTGGTGACATTTTAAAAAAAGTGTCACTTAAAGTAAAAGAAGTGTCGACAAAAGTATAAAAGAAAGTGTCACTTTATGTGCTTCTCTTACGCTTAAAAGTGTAGGTAGAAGTTTAGTAAGTAAAAGTCTATTTGTAGTGACAAAAAAAATGGGAGGATAACTTTTTGCTTTTTAAGACATATTTTATACATAAAAAATGTCATTAAATATCAAAATTTTAACCTTTTACCTACACTTTTTAAAAAGTGTCATTAAAAGGTTATAATTAGTGATATTTTTTGTGTCATTAAAACATCTGTCATTATAGATCTATTTTCTAGTAGTGTGTTACATATTGGAGTATTTTCAAAGTGATGATACAAGAACTGCAAACCTATAAATATAGAATACATATTAAGGCTAGATTTGTTTGGGGAGTAAGAAGCCCCTTTGACACCTCTTCATCTGCAAATAATTCTCCAGAAAGGCTAATCCAAGCCATAACAATGTACCTGTAAATACAACAGTTTTATTACTTGACCATTTGACTACAAGAAAGAGTTAATATTAATCGGTGGTAATTGTTGAGACAACGAAAACAATTCTTATGTTTAAAACACCAATCTAGCTAGATGACAATGTACAAGATGAATCTTTCTTAACATGTAAGAAACAACTAAGTTATATAAGCATAAAAGTAAAGTGGTATGTAGTCGTGTTTGACAATGTTACGTCGGCGGATAAAAGGCTGGGGTGTGGTAAACGGGTAAAGACTAATTCTTTATCTATCTTATTTGTTAGGTCGATGTATGGTGATAAGTGCTAAAGTAGGTGTCTGGTGATAAGTGCCAAAGTAGGTCTAGTCATTATAGGATAAGTGTTCGAGTCGTTATTGGATATGTGTTATCATTAGAAGGGTTATCCCAACCAATATATATACCGATCCATTATAATGAATGAAGTCGTAGTTTTCGATCAAATAATATTGTAGCTTTATTTTCTTCTTCTTAAGGAGCTCGCGCGCCGCTTGAAGTGGTGCATATTAACCTAAAAGGGTCGTAAGAATTGGTGCTTTCATTGCTACAACAATAAAAAAATGTTCATCGGTTACTGTTCATCACCGGAATTTACTGTTCATTTCAGAGTATAGTTCATTATTCATCAGGTGCTGTTTCATTGTTTTCATTGTCATGGACGCAAACGAGATCATGTTGCTCCTCAAATAGTAGGTCAGGCTCATCAGCAACAAGTTGATGCTTTGCAGGCTCAATTGGTGGTGTTATAGGCAAATTTGCAGGCCATTGAAAGGATGATACAAACACGTGGGGGCGGCGTTCAAGTGTCACCAATACCACGTGCTATGAAGTTGGACGTGCCGAAGTTTTCTGGAACCAATCTAGATAGCTGGATTTTTTTCTATCAACGAGTACTTTACTCTTTTGGATACGTCGATCGATCAACGACTGAGGGTTGTGGGAATTAACCTTGAAGGAGACGCGACATAGTGGTTTTGTTGGATGACGCGAAACGGGTTGATTACCGATTGGGACAGATTTTTGGAGATTGTTCATCATCGCTTTGGACCTTGTAAGTATGAGGATCCGTAGGGTGTGCTATCATAGCTATTGAAAACTGGAACTGTGGGCACGACATCAAAGTGAATTTGAGAAGCTTATGAACCGGGTAACGGATATCTCAGACAAATTGCTGATTTCATTTTATATCTCCGACCTTAAACCGACATTACAACTAGAACTCCTAGTTGAAAAGCCTATGCAACTGGGTGAAGTTTTTCATTGGCACGCACTACTGAAGCACATTTTGAAGATCAATGGTTCAACACAGCCATTACCACACCAACACTGTCGCACAAACAACCAAACCAACCTTGTCACGATTTTTTGTTAATACCATAAGCTCCGTTAAACCACCTTTATTACCTACACAGGTAAATTGACCACCAACACTAATTCCACACCGTCAGATGGTGGGAAACTTGTGACCTGGAACGGTGACGGTATCTTCAGGGCTGCAAGTGGAAGTATTGAGAACACATATGGCGTTACGAAGGGAAGGACTGGTTAGTTGGTTCAAAGGAGTTAGATTCTAAGATGGACCTAGAAACAAACCTCATAATTGAACCGGACTTTAGTTTAAAAGCAAGTCACAATATTATAGCAAAATACTTTCATTACACCAACTTCAGGCAACATATTAAGCTTTCTTTAGTGCATATTATGATCAGGTTAACATGTGATCCACAAGGGACTAAACTACAAGTCAAAGTTTGGGATCCTGGAATTACAGGAGGCGAGATTTTGAAGCAACACCTTGAGGACAAGATGTTTTATGAAGAAGAAGGGAATGTTACGCCCGCGGGTCAAAGGCTGGGGCGTGGTAAACGGGTCAAGACTAATTCTTTATCTATCTTATTTGTTAGGTCGATGTCTGGTGATAAGCGCCAAAATAGGTGTCTGGTGATAAGTGCCAAAGTAGGTCGAGTCATTATACAATAAGTGTTCGAGTCGTTATTGGATATGTGTTATCATTGGGTTATCCCAACCGAGATATATACAATGAAGTCATAGTTTTCGATCAAATAATATTCCAGCTTTATTTTCTTTTTCTTAAGGAGCTCGCGACAACTTGAAGTGATGCATACTATCGATACAACCTAAACAGGTCGTATCAGACAATGAACATTTTGAAGCGTTAGCTTTTAGGATTATAAGTTTATTTGATGACAAGTTTTTACCGTATCTTGTCATATTTTTATTTTCTAACTCGTTACCGGAAGTAATATCACATGCAAATGTTATAGCTTGAAGTTCTTCATACTCGACTATGATGAAATCAATGGCGCGGTCATACTCGGCTCTGATGAAATCAATGGCGCGGTTATGTTAGGACCAAAGAGTGTGACGACCCTCCCTTAACTTGAAATACCATGTAGAAAAGTAGACTACGTATGTTGTCGAGTTCTTGCCATTTGGTATAGAAAATTAATAGTTTGGCCTCCTTAAAATAAAAATGTATACATTTTGCCATTTTAGAAAAAAAATTAATAAAGCTCCATCATTGTGTGAAACTCAGTATTGTTGTTGTGTAGTTTGAAGTTGTTAAATTTGCTAAACATAACTTGCGTAAATGTGCCACATACACGCTAAAATATATTAGTCCACACGTATCATGACTTGTAAAAATCCAAGTAAATATTCATATTGATTACCAACTTTCCCACAATTGTTAAACTACAACACTAGAGGGGCTTCCTTAACGCTGTAAACAAAAAACCCAAAGGACCACAATACAAAATCCATCAACAGATCTAACAAGTGCACTTTTAAAATTCCATATTTACAAAGTCACCCCTTTAAATTTCAATAGATTCTCAAACTTTTTAAAAGTCAAAAGCCACGATTCCTCCTTTTTTAAACCCAAACCGCGGGCCTAATTTTCTCACCCCCTAAATCCAACGCTCCACAATACATCCCCACATTAGTTACCATACACCACACCACACACGATCACAAAACCCCTCATTTAATCACATCACCTCACCCAATCCAACGCTCCACAAAACGCATCCACACAATACTTACAATACACCACACCACACACAATCACAATCAACATAACGGCACAACTCAGCTGCATATTCACTAATCTACAATTCTAAACCCTAAAACAAAGCGCGTGAAGTCACACTCGTTCCTTTTTGAATTAGTCATCTTCATATAATGTTTATAATCAGATCTATCGAAATATAAACTAGTTTTAATTAAAAATGACGAAAGTGTTGAATAACTGGGAGAGGTTAGTGAGAGGTACGTTACGGCGAGAACAGCTCCGGTTAACCGGAAAAGGTCACGAACGGCAGTCGAGTGGATTAGCCGGTGCGGTACCTGAAACGCTGCAACGGACGACTAATATTAACGCGATCTTACAAGCTGCTGATGAGATTCAGTCTGAAGATGCTCATGTTGCCAGGATTTGTAAGTTTTTACTTTATTTTTATAAAATTTAACTGTTTATGTTTATATATAGTTTGTTATTGATGTGAATTTAGTTGCGATATATCGAAGTCGAAGATGTGTCGAATTAAGTTTGAATGTGTTTATTATTGTTATATAATGTTCGTATAGTTTGATTGTTGGTTTAAGTTTAGTGAATTAGGTATCGTGTTAACTATTTGTATTAGCTGTTGAATTTTATTAAATGAGATATAGGTTTATTATTGTTATATAGTTTGATCGTTGATGTGAATTTAGTGAACTAGTTATCGTGTTTCTATTTGTATTAGTTGCGGAATGTAGTGCAGTACGATATAATCGTGTTTATCGGCTTATTATTTTCATATAATTTGATTATTGATGTGAATTTAGTGTATAAGATATTGCGATTTGTATTAGTTGCTAGGATTTATAAGTTCATCTAACTGTTTATGCTTAGTTATTGCTACTATATATTTGTATAGTTTGTATAAATATGCCATTTTTTGATTTGTATTAGCTGTTGAATTTAGCTTATTGCGATATATAGATAGAATTTGAAGAAGAATCTTAGTTTGAATGTTTTTATAGGTTTAGTGTGATGCGATGTATCGGTAGAAGCTGAAGCTGAAAACTGAATATTTTGTGTTTCGATTTGTATATAACTGTATTAGATGTTATTTTCTGTTTATTATCATTATATAATGTTATGTGAGGTTAGTGTGTATAAGATAATTAGTTTCGGAATTTATTGTAGTGCGATTTATCTTTAGTAGTTGAAGACGACCATAATTGTTATTGCTGTTATGTATTTATATAGTTTGATTATTGATGTGAATTTAGTGTATACGATATCGTGTTTCTATCTGTATTAGTTGCGGAATTTTGTGTAGTGCGATATATGTTGATAGAAGTACGAATTTAAGTTTGAATGTGTTTATCGGTTTATTATCGTTTTATTTTTACAAGTTCGATTGTTGATGTGAATCTAGTGTAGTGCGATATATTGATAGAAGTTGAAGTTGAGAACTGAAAGTATGGCCTGTTATGTATGGTTATAGGTGTTATGTATATATATAGTTTGTATCATGTTTCTATTTGTATTATTGTATTGGTTGTTATGTTCAGTTTATTATTGTTATATGTGGATTTTGTTTGATTGTTGATGTGAATAAGACAAGTTTTTGTATTAGTTGTAGAATTAAATGTAGTACAACATATCGATAGAAGTGGAAGATGAGAACCAAAAGTATAGCCTATTTATTGTTGCTATTGTAGTTATGTATTTATATAGTTTGATTACTAATATGAGTTTAGTGTATAAGATATCATGTTTCTACGTGTATTAGTTGTGGAAATTAATGTGATTGGTGAAGATAAAATTGTTTAGGAGAAGCATGAAATTTCAGGTACAAGTATGAGATTTCAGTTAGAAGTTTGAATGCGTTATAGGTTTACATATGTTACTGTGAGTTCCATACCCCGCTTCGGCGGGAAAGGGTATGTTGTTGTAATGTTATTGTGAGTATAGTGAATTTAGGTTGGAATTAAGAGTTTAGTTTTAGTCTCATTAATTTTTTGATTTTTTTTTGTGAGTTGAATAATTCGGCGAAATGTTTTGGAAGTTATTATTGTGGTGTTAGGCGGTTATTTTTAGATCTGTGTTCTTAATATGGTGTACAGTTATACACTTAACCAGACCATCTGTGAGATTTGCATGGGTAATGTTGCCTGTTATTTAAGGGATGAGTTTGAGAGGAAAAAAAATAAAAAAAAATAAAACATAAATTCTGAAGCTTGGCATAGACATATTAGGAATGATGGGATGTTTATGTACATGGTGTAGGAATACTTAATGTTAGATCTTAAGAAGGTTGTCATGTGATGGGAAGTACAAATATGCAATATCTTTAGAGCAGTAGCTGATTAAATAGCTATCTCGTTACTTATCACATGTCCACAATCCACCTATATATATTTCTAAATTAAAAGGCACGCTGTTATGTTTGAAACTTAATAGTCTTTCTTAGGTAGTCTGATCTGAATTGGACATGGCATTGTATGTATCTTGTATACTTCCCATGAAACCTTGAGGCTATAGATTCTCATGTATGAGTTGGGGCTTATAAATAATATCTAACTGTATTCAAAATATACTCTCTGTTTTTTAGTGTGTGAGACGGCATATTCCATGGCTCAGAGTTTGGATCCCAATAGTGAAGGAAGAGGAGTTCTTCAGTTTAAGACTGGCTTAATGTCTGTGATCAAGGTAATGCTAAGATTTGAGTTTTTATTGACTGCATGTGTGTAAATTGCTATAGTGCAGCACCAATGCTCTCAAATTTCTGGGTCTAGCTGTATAAGTATCTAGTCTATTTCATTATTATTAAATATAATAATAATAATGAATATGTTGCAGCAAAAACTTGCCAACAAAGATGGAGGGAGAATCGACCGAAATCGGGATGCTCAACACCTGTGGAATTTTTATCAGCGTTACAAGAAAAAGCACAGAGTTGATGAGATCCAAAATGAGGAACAGAGAATGCTTGAATCCGGAACTTTCAGTGCTGATATGGGACTCAGATCTCAAGAAACTAAAAAAGCTTTTACCACATTGAGAGCTCTTGTTGAGGTACTGGAGGTCCTTATCAAAGACGGTCCACCTGATGGGGTTGGAAGAGAGATAGCAGAAGAGGTATCGCCATCTAAAAGTTTGTTAAGTTACACATAAAAGTATTCTACATATTTGCTGCTGATAACATGATGTTTGGATTGATATTTGGTTCGTAAGTTGCAATGCCATGAACTCTTATTGAACTTGTTCATACTGAGTTATGTTGAGTTAGTTGGTTTGCCAACGATCCATTTTCCTATGATGTATTCTACATCGTTGCTTTTAAGATTGAAAACCAGTTTTCTTTCTTTCTGTCAAGGTTGTAAAAATCGCTCGGCGGTACCGTGGCGGTTGACCCCCGCCAAGCGCCATAGCCGCCATGGCGGCGCCTAGGCGGCGACCCTAAATTACAAAGGAATTTATTAAAGAAATGAATATTAGCAAGATTAATTATAAAAACTAGCTTAAATTAGAACAAAATCAATAAAATCGGAGTTAATTGCCGTGAATTGGAAAAAAAAAACCCAGATCTGAAGTTGACCACCGTTGACCGGCGTTGACCAAACCGCCGCCAAGGCCGATTTTGACCGCCAAGCTCCGATTTTGACCGATTTCTGACCGATTTTGACCGATTTTGACCAAAACGCCATGTTAGACCGATTTGGGAAATATCGTGGCGGTGGACCACCGATATCCGCCTAGGCGGCCGCCAAGGCCGATTTTTACAACACTGCTTTCTGTATTTGATTAAATTATACCAAAAACAAGCATCTCTAATGCTTTTTGATAAATGTAATATTCCTTTGGGCAAGAGTAACTGTGCTTAGGGCTGTTAAATATTCTGAACTCATTGACACTCATAGATGTCAGTAACTATCTTTTCTGTATTAGTCTAGTGTTATTTTTTATCTTTTCATCATTGTGTTTATATGTTCATTTCAGTTAAAAAGACTAAAGAAACAAGATCAAGGATTGTCAGGAGATCTAACACCATACAACATTGTTCCTCTTGAAGCACCATCTCTGGCAAATGCTATTGGGTTCTACCCAGAAGTAAGCTAGAATGACTATTTTAGTGATAAATTTGTTTTACATATCTTTCATTTCATAGTACTTTGTTCTCGCGACGCTCTTTGAGGTATCTTCTTCTTGAATAACACTTTAACTTCTTTTGTTGATTCGCAGATTAGAGGTGCAATATCTGCACTTAGATATCATGAACAGTTCCCCAGGCTTCCAGGCAATTTTGAGGTTCCTGCACATCGCAATTTAGACATCTTTGATCTTCTGGAATTTGTCTTTGGTTTTCAGGTATGGACTCTTTCGTATAGCATATGTGTTTGTTACAATGGCCTGCTCACAAATTAGTGGTTTAAAATCAGCTACTCATTCACCATGTGCATCTTTGTTATTTGTGGCCCTCCGCTTGTAGTTTTGCAGTTTCTTGTCACTTAGCAATGCCTTAAAACCCAGAATATTGTCCATTATCTAGCTGGTTTTTTGTAATGGTGATTTTGTTTGTTTGATTTATTAACTTATCTTGACATTACATGTGCAGAAAGACAACATAAGAAATCAACGTGAGAATGTTGTTCTTTCTATAGCCAATGCACAATCACGACTTGGCATACCTGTTGAATCTGATCCAGTGAGTAATGTCGTTTATACTGAAACATTTTTATATTTCTTTAATGGAAGGTCGCTGACGTGTCATTCATATCTTTTGTAGACAATAGATGATAGAGCTGTTACGGAAGTCTTCCTGAAGGTTCTGGATAATTACATAAAATGGTGCAAATATTTGCGTAAACGTGTTGTTTGGAATAGGTGACTTACATGCCCATCTGTTGTATTCATAATCATTACTTTTCGTCCTTCAATAATTGCAGTAAGACATTGTTTTTTTTGACAGTTTACAAGCCATTAATAAGGACAGGAAGCTTTTCTTGGTTTCATTATACTTTTTAATTTGGGGTGAAGCGGCCAATGTTCGTTTTCTTCCCGAGTGCATATGCTATATATTTCATCATGTAAGCCTCTTGTCTGTATTAACAATTTCTAATCTAGTATCTTCTTATATTCATCATGCTTTGACTAAGATAAGTTTTTAGATCGTTGGAAACTAATAAGTAATTGTATTACCTAGATGGCAAGGGAGTTGGATGCTACTCTGGATTCGGGAGAAGCGAGCCCTGCTGCCAGTTGTGTTGGTGAGGACAATTCAGTGTCCTTTCTAGCGCACGTTATTCAACCAATATATGATACATTGTCTAAGGTCAGTGAATCTTTTCACAACATTTATCAATAAATCCATTTAACTAATTGTTTTGCGATCAGTTGATTATGAAGTTATTATATTTACATGTCTGATGATAGAACAAAATAAGGATTACTGATTTATTGCCATATTCGATATAGTTTCTGTTCTTTCTTACTTCTGAAATCATTCAGTATAATCTAATGTTGGTGATGCTGTTTGTTATATCACTTTATCACTGTCTTGTAATGCAAAATTTACCTTTTTAACAGGAAGCTGCTAGAAACAATAATGGTAAAGCAGCCCATTCAGCATGGCGGAATTATGATGATTTTAATGAATATTTCTGGTAGGTAGCCGTGGCAAATTACTCTTAGTTTTGTATAAGTTTCGGGGTTTATACTTGATATACTTTCAGGTCACCTGCCTGCTTTGAGTTGAGCTGGCCTATGAAGAAGGAATCACCATTTCTCCGATGGCCCAAGAACACGAAACGGGTCAGTCATTGCATGAATTCATTTGTATTGTCATATTGTGATCTGGTTTTATGTGGCAATTCTTCTAATTTCTTTTGAAATAATCAGACTGGGAAGTCTACCTTTGTGGAGCATCGGACGTTTCTTCACTTGTATCGTAGTTTTCATCGTATGTGGATCTTTTTAATAGTCATGTTCCAGGTATACTGCATGATTCAGAAATTCGTTTTGCATATCTTCTTTTAATTTAGGCTATTAATCTTTTTCATGTTCTTTCAGGGATTGACGATTGTAGCATTTAACCATGGGAAACTAAATCAAGATACTTTTAAAACATTGCTAAGCATTGGTCCAACCTATGCTATCTTGAAGTTCATAGAATGTGAGCAGTTACTTATGTTGCAAGTCTCTTTTCATGTTTATTCTGTTTTTGTGTTATATTATATGTATATCTGTATTGCAGATTGTTTGGATGTACTTTTGATGTTCGGGGCTTACAGCACAGCAAGAGGGATGGCAATTTCAAGACTGGTTATTAGGTTCTTTTGGGGTGCAGTGAGCTCTGTCTTTATAACATATGTATATGTGTAAGTCTATTAGCATCTTTTCTGTCTGTAATAAATTTGCCGTGTTTCCACTAGTTACCCTTTTTATTATGAACCTTTTTTTTGGCTTTTTTTTTTTCTTTCAGAAAAGTTATGGATGAGAAAGATAACAGTAATTCAAATTCAATGTATTATCGAATATATCTCCTTGTTGTGGGTATATATGCTGCTCTTCGCGTTGTTTTTGCATTACTGTTAAAATTCCCGGCCTGCCATTCCCTATCTGAAATGTCAGATCAGTCATTCTTTCAGTTCTTTAAGTGGATCTATGAGGTATTAATACTTTATGGTTCGTACCTTCGGTTTCGGTTAACATGATAAATACCTTTTGATGCTTAGTTTTATGAATTTTTGTTGGTCATTCAGGAGCGATATTTTGTTGGCCGTGGTCTTTATGAGAGACCCATGGATTACATAAGGTTTGGCTGCAAAATTTGTGATTTTTTTCCAGGGTAAATTGTGGGGGGTTCTTGTTATTTATGCTAATTTTTTGCAGATATGTGCTCTACTGGCTGGTGATCTTTGGGTGCAAGTTTACTTTTGCCTATTTTCTTCAGGCAAGTGTTGAATGCTCTCAAACTTTTCGTAGTTTCTTCGAGCAGTTGTGGTTCTAGATTGTCGCCATATATTGTTTACAGAATCAACATTTTGATGTTTTTTAATATTTCCAGATTAAACCATTAGTTGAACCCACCAATATCATTAAGGGCCTTCCATCCCTGCAGTATTCCTGGCATGATTTTGTCTCAAAGGGTAAGCGTTTCATTTTTCTCACTTCATATATAGACCTGGCAATCCTGACCTATATCAGCTCAACTGGGTTATGTTGTGTCAATTTTCTCACAATCATGGGTTGAATGTGTGATGAGGAAACCCAGCTCTTAGGTCCAACAGCTTGATATGTTATTTCAGATTTATATCTGATGGGTCTAACGGTTCAACAGAACAGGTTAGAATGGGTCATAAAAAAAGATGGAATTCATTTACGAGCCGTGTACTTCTGAATGAAAGCATCGTTTTAAGGTTTAGAGATGAAAAAGATGTTGTAGAGTTAAATCTAGAAGAGATAGAATTTTTAATTAATATAATAATTGCTACGTAATAATTTATTTGGTGGCAATAGCACAACACTCATTTTAACAAAAGCAAAGTTTGACTCATTTCATTTTTTTATTGATCAATTTAGTCAATATTTTAATTCAAATTTGTTCACGTACAGAGGATGCAATTTTTTTTTCGTATGGAAATAAAAGTACTAATTATATTTAGAGTTAATTACATAAATCGTCCTTGTGGTTTGGTCAAAATTACGGATCTTGTCCCTATACTTTTTTGTCGGTGCGTTTCGTCCTGTGGTTTACAAATCTTACGGATCTTGTCCACGATCCGGCCGGTCCCAAAAGGACCTCCTTGCAAATCTCTAACGTGAGGGCTAACGATCGTTATAAAACCACGAGGACGATTTATGTAATTTACTCTTTTTTTTTTTTTTTAATTTTCTTTTTAGTTTTATTATTCAATTTTTTTTTTAATTTTATTACGATTAAATTTTTAAAAATAACTTTTTAAAATTTAATTTTAATTTTATTATATTAAATTAAAAAAACAAATTTTAATTTTATTATAATAAATTAAAAACTATTTTTTAATTTTAAAAAAATCAAAAATTATAATAAAATTAAAAAAATTATTTTAATTTTATTATAATATATATTTTTAAAACTGTTTTTCTTTAAAAAATTAATTTTATTAAAAAAATTAAAGTAAAATTAAAAAAAAAAAAAACTTTTTGAAGGCTTTTTGATTAGTGCTCGGTTCTCTCATGGTTTGGCTGCTTGGAATGATGGATTTGAAGGCTTTTTGATGTTCTACCTCTTGATTGATTTCTTTTGTTTTGTGTTTCTTGCAATTTCCGGTTTTGTTTTGGAACTTTTTTGCAATTTCCGGTTTTCTTAATTTTACTTTTAACTTTTTTTAATAAAATTAATTTTTTTTAAAGAAAAAACAGTTTTAAAAAAATATATTATAATAAAATTAAAATAATTTTTTAAATTTTATTATAATTTTTTGATTTTTTAAAATTAAAAAAAAATTAAAATAGTTTTTAATTTATTATAATAAAATTAAAATTTGTTTTTTTAATTTATTATAATAAAATTAAAATTAAATTTAAAAAAAGTTTTTAAAAAAAATTTAATCGTAATAAAATTAAAAAATTGAATAATAAAACTAAATAGAAAAATTAAAAAAAAAAAAAAAAAGAGTAAATTACATAAATCGTCCCAGTGGTTTTATAACGATCGTTAGTCCTCACGTTAGAGAGATTTGCAAGGGAGGTCCTTTTTTGGGACCGGGTCGGATCAGGGACAAGATCCGTAAGATTTGTAAACCACAGGGACGAAACGCACCGAAAAAAAAGTATAGGGACAAGATCCGTAATTTTGACCAAACCACAAGGACGATTTATGTAATTAACTCTTATATTTATTGTGGTTATATACATATAGGTAGGAAAAATTGGAAATTAACGGGTCAACCTGACCCAAACCAATTGACCCGCGACCTGTTTGACCTGCTTTTCCAAATGACCCATTTGACCCCTGACCCGTTTGACCCATGACCCAATCCAACCCAACCTGACCCAATTCTTAGATCAATTCTTGAAGAATTACTCTCTTACACATTAATATATAAAGCGTTTTCACTGAATCTTTCTTAAACTTCTGCCATATATGAGCTTTTGATATCATTATGCAGTAACATGGTTTCTTTCTCCATTGAGAACACTTGTTTTCCCATATTTACTTTGTATCTATCCTTTGTCCTTTTGCAGATAACAATAATGTCCTCACCTTAGTCAGCATTTGGGCTCCTATTGTGGCTGTGAGTATTTATTCTCTTTCGTATCATCCTGAATTAACTTGTGAAGCATTCTTCTTCTGGACATTATTCTTAGTTGAATTCAAAAATTTCTCGTTCATCATACATGTATGATATAGAAAATACTAGGACTTGGGTTTTTAACTGCACTCGTTATATTATCTTACTAATACTATGGTTACACACATGCTTTCCTGCTCCTTTACTGTTTCTTACTATTTATCTTTCTTGAATTTTCAGATCTATGTTATGGATATACATATATTCTACACTCTCCTATCAGCAGTTATTGGTGGTGTCATGGGTGCACGTGCACGGTTAGGCGAGGTATGAAGAATCTATACTCTTGGGTTCTACTACTTTAGTATTATTTATTCTCAAAAAGGAAATTTTTATTGTATGATAAGCACTTTATAAGTTCCTGATAAACGCACACATATTTTTGTGTAGATCCGGTCAATTGAGATGGTACATAAAAGGTTTGATAGCTTTCCCGAGGCATTTGTAAAGCAGCTTGTGTCTACACAAGCTAAGAGGTTGGTTTCCACTTGCTGTCAAATTTCTTAATAATTTTTAGAGTAAATTACACCGTTCGTCCCTATGGTTTACGCTAAATCCCTACCCCCGTCCCTTATCTTTTATTTTTGCATGAGTGATCCTTAAAATGAAACTGTGTAACACCGCCCATCCTTATCTCTAACGGTCGTTAGTTTGGTTCGTTAAATCCCCTCATGTGCCTTGCGCATGTGGGTAAATATGTCATTTTAATCGTGTTTTGATCCCACTCACTCCTTACACACATACACTTGCATATACTTAATTTTTTATATTTAAGTCATCATATATATTAGATATCCAAGCAAACGAAGAGAGCTTAATGTCACTAAAATCTAATCAAATTATAGTAATGATGTATCCAGTAGGCAGTAATATGATTTTGTTATATTCTAAAAAACTCAGTGTAACAATATAAAGATGAAGTTTTATTTCATATTTTTTAGTTTAATAATGTAGTACCATCTTTCATATATATGTACGTGTAGAAATTACTTTTCCATTGAACCATGAGAGCAAATAGCCTTGGTAGGGTACTAAACAATTTTATTTGAAGTGGACCAGGAACTTTTTCTGGTCTTAATTAATGGTCAAGTTAGGGTTTTGACAGATTCCCAATGGTCAAGAGGCCATCAGCTTCAAGGTTTGTTTGTCTGGATCGACATGGACACCACACATGACACATCCTCCATCCTCTCATGCTTTCTCTTTTGTGTGTGTTATGTGTAATTGAATCAAAAGTCAACATCAACTTCTTTAAAACGGTGGGACTTTTCATTTACCCAGAGAATCAGATTGCAAATTGCAATATATTCTGCCTAAAACAACTTTACTATTAAACAAAATAGACAAATTAGTAACATATATATCAATAACATTCTGAGAAAAAATCAGAAGCATTAACCATCAACTTACAAAACCCAACTTCATCACCATTAACATGGACTTACCAGCCCACATATACTACAACCAAAATCTAAGTTTCATACAAACGCTACAAACACACAAAAATCTAGCTCACATACACTTGCCACAATCGTAATCCACCACCCTGTTCCCAACCACCACTATAGCCCATCACCAAGCTGACACCCACTGGTGAACGTGAACCGCTCACAACCACCGCCTATCACCAGATACGGTATCTATCACTACCGTCACCACCATATGTGAACTTGTCTAATTTTTGAGCTGTGCACGGTGGTGGGTTCACAAATCCAAGATTCGTTTTAGGTGTGCAATGTAGCAAGAACGACGTTTCGGTGGTTTGCGTGGCTCAAAGCCGCCGGAAAACACATCCCTTGACAGCTCGAAGCCACGGCTCGTCACCACCATATGTGAACTTGTTTATGATGTTGAAAGTGTTGCTGTTTTTGGATGAATTTATTTGAAAAAGGGCTTGGTTTAATTTGGAGTATTTGATACGTTTGTTGGTCTTTAATAAGGTGCTGGGCGGTGAAAGTGGTGGTGGTGGTGGTAGGTAAAATGACAGATAGTAGAGAGAAGGAAAGAGTTTAGAGAGGAGAAATGAGGCAAAGGGAAATCAGGATCTGTTCATATGGGATGCTTTTTAGAGTTGATATTGTAAAATGTCGATTTACCCTCATGTGCAAGGCATATGGGGTTTTAAACTGGCAGATTCAACGGGTGTTAGGGATAGGGATGGACGGTGTTACATACTTTCAATTTAAGGATCAATCATGAAAAAAAAAAAAAAAAAGATCAGGGACGAGGATAGTGATTGGCCTAAACCACAGGGACGAACGGTGTAATTTAATTTAATTTTTAAGTAGTAATTTGTAATGTAGCTTTAACTAACAAGTTTATGCATTTCCTACTTTGACATGTTATTTCTTTTGATATTTTTCCACAATTGTCTAATTTCACGTCTTACATTTTGTTTCTTCAGGATCCCAATCAATGGACAATCATTTCAAGTGAGTTGCTTAAATTGAGTTGCCTTCACATATTACATCAGGTCAAAAATACTTGTTTGCTTAGAATATCTGTTTATGTATATATTACTTTTATTTGCAGAGTCCAGAAGAAAATAATGACAAGATGTATGCAGCCCAGTTTTCCCCATTCTGGAATGAGATAATCAAAAGTCTGCGTGAAGAAGATTACATCAGTAATAGGCAAGTTGCCAGTCTTATAACACCTTGCATGCCTTTTTATATCATGTTTTTAAATCTGGAATTTATTTATTTTTTATTCTTCAGGGAGATGGACTTGCTTTCTATGCCAAGCAACACTGGAAGCCTTAGATTAGTTCAGTGGCCTTTGTTTCTGTTAAGCAGCAAGGTGAATCTCACTTATAATAATAATAAGAATTATAAACAGAACATGTATCTGTCACGTGTTAATTGTGTATTGACCCTTTGACTACCTGATCAGATATATTTGGCGATCGACTTAGCTATAGACTGCAAGGATACTCAAGCAGATCTTTGGAGTCGAATTATCAGGGATGAATATATGAAATATGCTGTTCAGGAGTGTTACTACAGTATTGAGAAAATTCTACTGGCTTTAGTTGATGGAGAAGGAAAACTATGGTTCGTTTTTCGACTTTTATTTAAAACATTTTTAATATTTGTGTTGTTACATATTGTTTTTTTTTTTTTTTTTTCAATTCATTTCATTTGAACAATTTACATTCTGCAGGGTCGAAAAGATTTTCCTCTTGATCAAGGAGAGTATTGAGCAAAATTCACTTGTCATGACTTTAAATCTGAAGAAGCTTCCTTTGGTGCTGTCAAGATTTAGTGCGTTGACTGGTCTACTGGTAAATGTTATTGATTATAAAAACTGGAATACACTTTGCTGGTTATTTCAAGGGTTAATGTTATAAAATAGAATTGTACTTTTCTCATTGTACCATTTTGGTAATTAAATTTTTATTTGTATCATTGTGGTAATTACACGTACTTTTGGTGTTTAAAATAGTAATTATTTTCCAGAGTTTGTAACCCGTAATTCTCATGACCTGTCCATATGTTTAAAGTGACATAAGTTACAGTAAAATGTGGACATGGTTTCCTGACATGCTAAAAGAAAAGGAAGAATCTACAGATTTTCTATTTTTATTTTATTTTTTTAAATTTTGCCTCGTTTTTATAACTAATCGACTAAAAGTTAAAACACATCTATATTTGAAGATAACTTATGAACTCTTAAACAACTTTACCGGTTATGTTGATCACAGGTTGAAAAAAAAATTACTATTTTAAACCACTAAAAGTACAATGATAACTAAAGCAGTACAAAAAAAAAGTTTAATCACTAAAGTGGTACACTGGAAAAAGCAAAATGCTATTTCATGACATTAACCCTTATTTTAACATGTGCCAAACATTGACCAACAATTTTCATAAAAATGCCATATGTATTTTATTAATTTTTGCATCAAAATTTCCGTATCAGATCATGGATGAAACAACTGAACTCGCAAAAGGAGCCGCTAAAGCTGTATTTGAGTTATATCAAGTAGTTACTCATGATCTGTTGTCATCTGAATTAAGGTATGCTGTTGGATGCCCTTTTCTTATTTTCTTAAATTACTTTTTATAATTTTTAAATCAGGCATTGCTTACTTGCATAAGATATAAACTAAGGTTTGTAATTTATCAGTGAGACAATTGATACATGGAATATAGTGGCAAAGGCGAGAAATGAGGGCCGACTATTTTCAAAGATTGGCTGGCCTAGAGATCCTGACATTGTAAGCTATTTAAAAGAATAATCTCTACGATCATTTAATAACTAATAAGTTTAAGCTTGTTTTTATAACAATCTGTTGGTTTAGAAAGAGCAGGTGAAACGATTGCATCTACTTCTAAAAGTGAAGGATTCTGCTGCTAATATTCCTAAGAATCTTGAAGCAAGAAGAAGATTGGAATTTTTTACAAATTCACTTTTCATGCATATGCCTGCAGCAAAACCAGTTAGCGAAATGATGCCATTCTGGTACATATTTTTGAATCTTTATGAAACTAACTGTTGATCTTTCGAAGTAATGTTATTAATTGCTTTGCTCTTTGTTTTATAAACAGTGTCTTCACCCCATACTACAGCGAGACTGTACTTTACAGTACCCATGACTTGAATAAAGAAAATGAGGATGGGATATCTACCATCTTCTATCTTCAAAAGATATTTCCAGGTACTTCTCTTTGCATGAAAAGTATCAATTAGATATTACATTTTTTGAAGATTATTTATCTTATGATATACAGCTAACATGCATTTTGAGTATCATAGATGAATGGGAAAATTTTTTGGAACGAATTAATCAAGACAATAGTGGAGATGTGGAGCTCCAAGAGAATTCTGCTGATGCATTGGAGCTTCGGTTTTGGGTCTCGTATAGAGGACAAACCTTGGCTAGGACTGGTCAGATTCCCAATTATTGTATGAATCGAATTTTTATTGGATATGTCGATTAAACATCTAATATGTTTTTTGCATTCAGTGCGTGGGATGATGTACTATAGGAGGCGTTGATGCTTCAAAGTTATTTGGAGAACAGATCATTAGGAGGTATTATATCTTAGGCTCTATGGCTAATAGGATGCTTCAGATATGTGTTCAAAACTTCAAATTTTCTAATGTATAGATTTTCTGTTTTGTATTATCAGTAGGGAATCCTCAAGCTTCCCTTTCAAGTGAAGGGTTTGAATTATCTCGTGAAGCTCGGGCACAGGCTGATATAAAGTTCACGTATGTTGTTTCATGCCAAATTTATGGACAACAAAAGCAAAAGAAGGAGAAAGAGGCAGCCGATATAGCTCTTTTGCTGCAAAGGTACTAAATGCTGGTTTATTACTAGTGGAGAAAGCATTTTAAACAGTTGTTATTATGGATATGAAGCACAAACTGCAAATCTAGCTTGATATAAAACTATCATAAATTCATAATATGTAATGTGAGCACCATGGTTCAAAATGGTGCTTTTTTTCTGATTTCTTACTCCACCAATCCTATTGATGTCACATAGACAAACAACTATATATTTTCTCATTTCATACATTATGCATGAATCAAAGATATAAGATTTGAAATTTATTTTTCATGCTGGAAGATTTTTTGGTTCAGTAAAGCTACCAAAAAACCAAAAGATAACCAAACTCTTATTTAAACATTTCTAGAGTAAGCAAAAACTAATGAACTTCCAGTTAACTGCTTCGGCAGAGCTGGATGGAAGTTAACAGATTTGTCTTTTTAGAAATAGTTGACATCATATCCATGCAATGTTTATTTATTCTTTCCTTTGAATCCTTGATACGCATAACTTGTTTACAAATCATTCAGGTTAAACATACTTGGTATCATTTGTCTTAAATTGGTCACATGAAAAAAGTGCATACTTCTATACTCATTGAAATCAGATCTTGAAGGCCCACATACGCAACGGGGAGAATTAAATTAAAATGCGACTTTGTGCAGAAAGGAATTATTTTGCACTGATTTATATATGCATCACGGATATGTTTATGGAGCTCTTTGTTTTATATGTAATTCTTCTTTTCCAGGAATGAAGCACTTCGAGTTGCTTTCATACATGTGGAAGAGAGTGCTGGTAGTGATGGGAAGATTGTGAAATCCTTTTATTCTAAGCTTGTTAAAGCTGATATACAAGGAAAAGACCAGGTATTGTCAGTGGGTTATTAAATGGAGAATTATAATACAAGTGCTGTCTTAGTCCACAAGTTATTTTCTTGTAAAATTTTTTGAATAGCGGGTTTTTCCATCATGATACCTTTTAGGAAATATATTCCATTAAACTCCCTGGAGACCCAAAACTTGGTGAAGGAAAGCCTGAGAACCAAAATCATGCAATAGTTTTCACTCGTGGTGAAGCCGTGCAGACCATAGATATGAACCAGGTATTATTTTTATCTCTGCCGCCACATGTGCATCTGTATTTTTTGTTCATATGTAAATGTGTATATGCCAGTTATTTTCAACAACGTTTATGGATTTAAGTATCTACTATATATTTAGGTCTAGTTTATTGATGTGGAATTTGTATAATGGTGATCTTACTTTACATATTGAAGTTCATACCTGATATGTTTGTTAAAATTTGAAAGTTACAGTACTTCGATTGTTGTCATATTATTTAGACCTTTTTAATGTCGGTTTATTTGCTTTTCATGAAAGATTCTTAATGCTGTTTTTGAAGGACAATTACCTTGAAGAAGCAATGAAAATGAGAAACCTACTTGAGGAATTCAGAGAAGATCATGGCTTACGACCTCCAACTATTCTTGGTGTTAGAGAGCATGTTTTTACTGGAAGGTATAGTTTTCTTTCAATCATCTCTTTATTTACTACGATTCATTATAAATCATGATGCTAGTTTTATCTATAGTCTTAATTTAATGCTTTTGTTGGTGTATGGTACAGTGTTTCTTCTTTGGCCTGGTTTATGTCCAACCAAGAGACTAGTTTTGTAACATTGGGTCAAGCGTGTTCTAGCATATCCTCTTAAGTAAGTTGCCTACAACTGCAATATTTTAATGAGCAGTAAAAGAAGTGAAAATCTGATATCTTAGTGAATTGGTTTTATATTGCAGAGTGCGGATGCATTATGGACACCCTGATGTCTTTGACCGAATATTTCACATTTCTAGAGGTGGAATTAGTAAGGCATCGCGTGTCATTAATATCAGTGAAGATATCTATGCAGGGTTTAACTCCACTTTGAGGCAGGGCAACATTACCCACCATGAATATATTCAGGTTCGTGAAAATACTTGCACAATTTTTAATTTTATCATGAATATTTTTTATAGATGACTAATTTTATCATATTTGTAGGTGGGTAAAGGAAGAGACGTTGGTTTAAATCAAATTGCCCTGTTTGAAGGTAAAGTGGCTGGTGGAAATGGAGAACAAGTGTTAAGTAGGGATGTATACAGAGTTGGTCAACTCTTGACTTTTTAGGATGCTCTCTTTCTACTTTACTACTGTTGGTTTCTATGTCTGTACGATGGTAAGTGTATATTGAATTTTGTTTGTTATTACATTTGTTATTTTAAAGTCATGATTTTCTGATGGAAGCTGTGTTATAATTGCAGATGACGGTTTTGACAATCTATGTTTTCTTGTATGGGAGGGCCTATCTGGTAATTTTAACAATATTTTCTTTGTTCCGATTTAATTAATTAAGTATTAATATGGTCTGGATTGATTGTTTTGTTTTATCCAGAATAAGTCAACTTATAAGTAATATAAGTCCTTAGTACTGTGTAGGTCCCTTTTTTCTGTACTAATGTGTCATATTATCATCACATTTCAGGCTTTTTCGGGACTTGATCAGGGAATTAGTCGTAGCTCCATGTTGTTGGGTAATACTGCATTTAATGCAGTATTAAACGCTCAGTTCTTGGTTCAAATTGGAATATTCACGGCTGTACCGATGATTATGGGGTTTATACTTGAACTAGGACTACTACAGGTTTGCTAACATTTATAAAGTGTGATTAATGCTGGTCAGATCTCATTAGTTTCAAGATACGTTTGATATTGGTGTGATTTTGTTAACATTCACCATCTTGTCTTTTGCAGGCCATTTTTAGTTTTATTACAATGCAGCTTCAGCTGTGCTCTGTGTTCTTCACGTTCTCATTAGGAACTAGAACACATTATTTTGGAAGAACAATTTTACATGGTGGTGCTAAGGTATGAATTTTTTCTTCATATTTTTTGTTTCTGAAAAAATGTATTATAACTTGTGTTTTAAGTTAAATTTGTTATTGTTTAACAGTACCGAGCAACTGGTAGAGGTTTTGTGGTTCAACATATTAAATTTGCTGATAATTACAGGCTATACTCTAGAAGCCATTTTGTCAAAGCGTGAGTAATATTAGTTTATTTTAGAAGATATGATCCCAATAGCCAAAATCTATAAGTTTGAAAAAAAAAACATCATTTCTGCATAGTATTTTTTGTGACTAAACCTTTTTCCATTCAAATAACTTAAACGTTGAAAAAAAAAAAAAGGTCTCACTTTGCAGAAATAGTATATAATTTTTTACAGAGTTGGATAAACCTGTTATAGGCACTTTTTTTTTTTTTTTTGGCTATCTTGTTTATTTTCCTTTTGTTTCTGAATTATATAAAGGAATTTTTGGATTTTACGTAGAAGTGTTTAAAATTGTTTTCCAGGCTGGAAGTCGCGTTGCTTCTTATCGTTTACATTGCTTATGGATATACTCAAGGAGGGGCTGTATCATACATTTTGCTGACACTGAGCAGTTGGTTCCTTGTAATTTCGTGGTTGTTTGCTCCGTATATCTTCAACCCATCCGGCTTTGAATGGCAAAAGTATGCTTTATGCTTCTCTCTTTTATATTCTTTATAGCGATTGAAACTTTAGTTTTTGTATGTTCATAAAGCGAGTAGCATTCTTACATAATCTTTATGCTACATGTGAGCAGAACTGTGGAAGATTTTGATGATTGGATCAATTGGCTTCTGTATAAAGGGGGAGTTGGGGTTAAAGGAGATAATAGTTGGGAATCTTGGTGGGATGAAGAACAGGTCTGTGATTATTACTATTATTATAATTATTACTGGATTTTTGGTTATGTTTAAAACTTTAACCAACCCTAATAAACATTTATTGAAATTCATTCAAGTCATCAAGATTGTCTTTACCATTATGATTCTTGTTTTATTCTTATCTAACTTCTTTTGCTTCACAGGCACATATACAGACACTCAGAGGCCGGATACTTGAAACTATCTTGAGTTTGAGGTTTTTCTTGTTTCAGTATGGGATAGTTTACAAGCTGGAGCTCACCGGAAAGAACACGTCTTTTTCGGTACACTTTTTAACTGCTTTATTATTTTGAGGATTAATTTCATATATACATATATACCAATCTAGAAGTTCAAAGTATCTTATTTTCCCCTCTAAATTTCATTGATACAGCATTCACCCTCTTTAAACACGAAATATATCACATGCCCTCTTCCGTGTATAATGAAACTATTTTTCACATCTAGAATAGTTTATTGATTTGATTAAAGGTTACTTTATCTTGATTCTGACATATATTACCTATGTTGACCAGCTTTATGGATTCTCCTGGGTGGTGTTGGTTGGCTTGGTCATGATTTTCAAGGTTTGTGCTGTATTATATATCTTCTTTTTCTTCAGTTCATTGTTTAACAGTTAACATTGAGATTATGTTGTTTTGCAGATTTTCACCTTTAACTCAAAAAGTGAATTTCCAGCTAATATTGAGATTCATACAAGGAGTCACAGCTCTGAGCCTCATTACTGCCCTTTGCCTCGTTGTCATCTTTACAGACCTGTCTGTTGCTGACTTGTTTGCCAGCTTCCTTGCTTTCGTTGCTACCGGTTGGGCCATAATATCCGTAAGTCCATCCAACAATATAATTGTTAACAATATTCAAAGTGCATGCATGCTTAAATTTCTATTTGATATTGTTGTTACTACAAAATAGTCAATTTAAAAAAAAAATCAATCTGTTTCTTATTTTGTTCCTATCATGCTACAATTCTTATAATTATTTAGTAAACGTTTGTTAGCGGTGGCAAAATGGGGGGTTGGGTAAAACGTCAAACGGGTCGGACCAGGGTAAATCGAGACAGTTTTGTCCGAGGTTTTCTATACAATTACCACATCAAATAAAGATGACAACAAATTAATTATTTCAAAAATAATATAAATATATTTCTATAAAATTACCACGTCAAATAAAGACCTTGACCCATTTGAACCAGTGTTTTGCTGATCCTTTTGGTGAAAATGAACAGTTGGCGGTTGCATGGAGAAGAATTGTGCGGACCTTAGGACTATGGGATTCAGTCAGAGAATTTGCAAGAATGTACGATGCTGGAATGGGCATGATCATATTTGCACCCATAGCGATGCTATCATGGTTCCCATTCGTGTCCACGTTCCAGTCTCGTCTCTTGTTTAATCAAGCATTTAGTCGTGGGCTTGAGATTTCCATTATCCTTGCTGGTAACAAAGCTAACGTCCAGCCTTGATTTACTCCGTACATGTAGATGTATCTAACCATGTAGTGACTATGTTTAGCCTCCTTGTGATCTATTGTATTTATTTTTGTGAATAGCTGGTGGGATGTAGGATTTTGTATGCTTGTTATATTTATTTTTTTACTTTGCGAGGAAATATTATTAGAATACGGAATCTACTCTCTCTTGTTGTTGGAGTAGAGCTGCATTTTTGTTTCAGGTTCCAAATATTTTTGGTAATATTCATGTTTTATGTTAAAGTTGATTTTGTTTATACGAATGTGCTCTTCTGGTGAACTGATTTGGTTTATAAAATGCTAGGTCATGGTGATCTCTAAGTCAACTTTTTTTTTGCAAGGAAACTCTCGAAACAATATGTGAAATTACTAATTAGCACTTGGTTTGTCAATTAAAACTCATTTATTTCAAAGAAAAGCAAAAATTAGCAACAAATAGAAGAGAAAAAATTGTGTGGAAAATGAGAAGTACCAAAGATGACGACGAATAGAGTTTTGCCAAGTTTTGCAACAAAGAGTTTTTTGGTTAAAAAAGAGTTATAACTTATCACTTTATTTATTTCTCTTGCAAATCATTATCCTTGTTATTTTAACTCCCCTGCAGATCTAACTTTCATCATTTGCTTCAACAAAATTTCTAATTCGGGCTTGAACGATCATTCTAAAAAGATAAACATGACGGGAACACAAACACATCCGTTAAGATAAAGATCCTGTTCAAAGCTTCTCACATTAGAATTTTCAGACAAGCTTGTAACATAAAATTTGCACAGAACCTAAAGCACATTTGTTTGTAACTGGAAGTCGGCAGGACAAAGCTGATGAGACAACCAATGCTCAAACGAAGGCATAGACTGCAGCAGTATAAAACTATGACGATAATTTAAACAGATCCTGGTATCATTCAACATTTTTCTAAATCACCCTCAAAGGGCTACTGAGAAGTTTAAGGTTTTAGTCGACTCCGAAAGCATGTAAACATTAAATTTGTATCTGGGCGCCACCTGATTACACAGATTGTTGTATCAGAGGCCCATCTGATCCACCACCTTGTCCATACCCTTGTTGTCCTGAACTGCTATAATTTACGGGATGATCGTATTTACAAGCAGGCCCGTATTTGCATATGCCATACCGATTGTAGTGCGAGCAGACCAACTGATCCTGGTTTTATAAGAGAAGCAAAATAGTAAGAATTCCATATATTAGTGCATATGAAAAAGAAACAGATTTATTGAATGTGAAAAGGTTCTTTTTTTTCTTTTTCTTCGTGTCTTAAGTCTCTAATGTTGGTATCCTATAAAGTAAATTGAACCCGTAATCTTATTCTAATTTCTTCTTGCACTATCAATACATGAGACCCACAACCAAAAAGAATATGTTTAAAGTCCAACCGAATGAGGCCAGGTTAATGGGTCAAAACAGGTTTAGGTTAAAATAGATCATTTTTGGCTTAGGTCAAAGCAGGCCGAAAAAATGAGTTGGGCTTGCACACACTGTTTTTTTTCATCCTTTAGATTTCTATGTAAATGATTACTGGATTAGATTTATTAAGAAAATAATCTTATTACCATAATCATCTAATTCAGGAGGATGCATCCACTAAATAAGGATTTTGGACGACTTTCAACCTGTTTGACCCATTCCCCTATCATAAAAGAACTGATTTGGCCAGTTTGAGTTAACACAACCCAATTGGACCCATGAGCTAAATTTAGCGAGGATGTACTTACTGGTCGTAAAGGCAATCCTTTATCGCTCAAAACAGATTGGGTATTCTTGGCGATGCGATTCCTGGGATGATTGAACTTGCAGGACACTTTATACTTGCAGTCCCCAGTTTTCAAATAATAACTGCAATCAGGTTGACCGGGCCTTTCGGGATAATCTGAAACTGGCATCGGCTGTTGATGATGTGTGTACAAGTTGGTATCAGCAGGTGGATTGTTTAGGTAGAAAGCTGGTGGTATTGGTAGGCCCCGTTCTGAACTCGGGTATACATGAGGTAGAGCAGGAACAGGAACAGGAGCAGGAGCCTCAGCAAGTCAAAACCATATACAAGTTAGACTAGAGAACAAACAATTAACTATGCAGAGAAGGGTATTCATAATTAAAGTGGCGTTTGGTTTGTGCATGTGTATAGGTTTATATGAAAAGGGGAGAGAATAGTTATAGTTCTAACTCGTTTCGCAAGTTAAAATAGGAATCAAAACTGAAATTTAATAATTTGTTTAACCAAATAGAAACAAAAGAGGGCCCGCAAAGTTTTAAATGGTTTTCTGAAAATCCAACACTTTGGGTGGATTTAAGGAAACATGTATTTAAGGAGTTTTCACCAACCCATACTCGTATACCAAACACAATGCAACACTTTCAAGGTCATACCCCAAACCCAAACCCAAAGACACCCTTACTCTTGCTTTCATGGCTTAATTATGCCATTTTTCAAAACCTAAAGCTAAATATATACTCGCAGCCATTCTCTTAACCAAGAAAGAAATCACAAAGTCTAACATATACGAATGTAGCATACGGGACAGTTGAGTTGTATACGGAGTTACAGATTTTAAGAATGCATTTCACAAGAATAGTAAACCAATGTGTGAATCAAGTAATTCACCTGATAACCATTCCAATCTGAATTTGGTGGGGGGATATTCTGGGGAGGCGAGTACATCATCGGAACATAAGCAGCAGTGGGGTCCGGAGTTCTTGGAGCTGACCAGGAGGGCATATTTGGTTGAGGTGCAGTTTGTAATGGAAGATGTCCATCATTCCCATATGTGGCGGGACCATCAGTTCCTCCTGTGGTAGGATCAGGATGATTAAACCTACAGTTTGGCCCATATTTGCAGGAACCATTACGCATGTAGTAAGGACACTCTCTCTCTCCCTGTAACACGATTTAGTTCAAAGATTAAGCATGTGCAGGCACAAGAAATGATTTCAAACAGGGATCTTATTTATAGTAGTAATTTCAAAGAAACAAGCCGTGAAGTAATACCAGGCGGATAGGCAGGCCCAAAAAGTTGTACTCTAATACTGGCGTTAAAGCAGACTTTCCTTTGGTATGGTTGTATTTGCAAGCTTTTCCATATTTGCAACCTCCAGATGATGAAAAGTACTGCAGAAAACTCGAGTCAAGTTTGTAACAAGGTGTAAAATCATCAAGACACCAATGTGCCGTGCATATTGCATTAACTAGTGTACACCACACACCAATATATAAAAAATGAAGAAGTATCGACAGCTTTTGGACATGCATCACGTTATCCATCATACAATTACAAATCTAACCACAATAATTGTCAATGCTTGAGATAATGGAACTTCGTTAAAAATTGTTTTTAAGTACTTCAAGTGACTCCGTTAACGGATGAAAGGTACTAATATCAAGAGAAGCAATGGATAATAGAAATACATTGTATCAATGGGTGTTCTCTGTAAAGATGGACTTATAAAACTAATCTAGCTGAATGAGGAGCTTAACAATAAAATATGCACTTCATAATTGACCGAGTAATCATGCTATGGTGATCCGCTGATACCTACTGGTCCTAAATGAGACACCAAGATGATACTTCGACTGCATAAGGCAACTCCACATACCTGACGTTAAATCTTATCAAGCTTCAACAAAAGTACGTGTTACCAAGTTAATGTTATCATGATTAGTTATACAGTTAAGAGACTAAAAGACGAATGATGCCAATGTCATATCTTATCTTGTCCTGATATATATCACGACCCCATACATAGCATTAATTATATAACTTAAGCTCACAGGTAAAACACGCATTAGCACTAGACATGAAGCTATAAACTACTCGTTACTTGTCATAACAACACATAAGACAAAACAATACACAAGTCAACAACAATGCACACAAATATATATCATATAAGAACAAACAATGGTAAATAAACCTTGCACTCAATCTGCTGCGCCCCATGCCTCTCAAAATTCTCATCCTTTTGCTTCCTTGTCACCTTAATGCCCTGCCAAACAAACACACGCATTTTCAACAAACCTAACAAACACAACACCAAACCTCATCTACAACCAAATCATCAAACACAAACCTGATTCCTCTTTCTTAAAGGATGGTTGAACTTGCAATTCGACCCAAACTTACACATCCCGGTTCGCATATAATACGAACAATCCTCAGCATCAGGTCTTAACGGGTAATGATAACTCCTCGTTCCACCTTCATCATCGTCATCATCACCATCTACAACATTATTAGCATTCCCTGATCCACCTTCTTCCCAACCATCACCATAACCACCATAACCGCCATAATTACCATCATAACCACCACCATCAACATTTTCATGTTCAAAATTTTTACCCTTTTCACCATAACTACCATCATAACCACCATCTACATTTTCACCATAACCACCATAACTTACATTTTCACCCTTTTCACCATAACCACCATAACTTATATTTTCACCCTTTTCGTTATAACCACCATAACTAACATTTTCACCCTTTTCGTTATAACCGCCATAACTAACATTTTCACCCTTTTCACCATAACTAACATTTTCACCATAACTAACATGTGCACCCTTTTCACCATAACTAACATTTTCGCCCTTTTCACCATAACTGCCATAACTAACAATTTCAACAGAACTAACATTTTCATCCTTTTCGCCATAACTAACATTTTCACCCTTTTCGCCATAACTTCCATAACTAACAATTTCACCAGAACTAACATTTTCGCCCTTTTCACCATAACCACCATTTTCATTTTCAAGATTTCCACTACCATTTTCAACCAAAACCCCATCTTTTCCCTCCAAACCATCTCCATGATCACCATCACCAACTTTCAAGATCCCATCTTTCCCACTCAAATCATCAAGATCTTCACATTTCCCACCACCCTTAAAAAAACCCATGTCCAAAACCTCATCTTTTTCCAAAACCCTAACTTTTGATCAAGATCCTGTTCTTCAAAACCCTAATTTCCTTCAAGGGTCATGAGATAAAACTGGGGTTTCAAGTTCTTGTGAAAGAGCTTGAATAAGGGTGTGATCAGATTATGTGTTTGGTTGTAATGTGTCCATTTTTTTTAGCTGAACATAAGTGAAGGTTTAATTTATGAGAGTATGTATGAATGCAAAAGAAAGAGGGGGTTTATGTTTGTTGTAAAAAAGAAGATGAATGCGTGTCTTTGAAAGAGAGAAAATATGTTTGTATAAAATAAATGTAATAGAATAGGTGTGAAACGTGTGATTGCACGGATTAAAGGACATTTCATTTTATTCTTTTGTTTTTAGCTACTAATTTGTTACTACGGGTCGGTGGGGCTTATGGCTTATCTTACGTCGTGACGCAGTCGTGGCCTGCAGTCATCATCTTTCTCTCTCTCAATGATCGACACGATCGAGTTCTCGCGATCGATGATCGAAGTTTTTTTCTAAAAACAAATATCAAACGGTAATATATTTTTTGCATTTATGTGTTTAAAAGTATCGGTCGAAATTTCGACCGATTGTGTATTTTTTCCTTCGGCGACCGAGATTTGACCCATGCTCCACAAAGGGATCGACCGTTGTCAATGTCGGTCACCCTATTCTCTTGACCGACTTTTTAGAACTCGTTGTGTCTAGCTTTATGTAGTTTCATTAAATTAGTGTCACTCTCTTTCACATTTCATATTCGCACACTAAAAAATAATGACTCAAGTTTGTTGCATGTAGTTTCGTAGTTTTTTGGCCAACTAAAAGCGCGCACACACACTAAAAAGAAATAACCTAAATAAAAAACGACTACCATCAATACACACACTTCATCTTTTCCGATTTCTGTAAAACACATACACAAACCCACTTATTTAAAAATCAAAAAAAAAAGAAAGAAAAAAAAAAAGAGAAAATGGCCCAATGGGAGTGAACTCGCATTGCAAATGGCGTCTTATATGCTCGGGGTGGCGTCTGAAATGGCCATTGACGTCGGACTTGGCGAGCTCTGGCACCACACCCCTCCTCTAAGCATCTTAAGGCTTACTCCTCCATCAGGGGGGGGCCAGGGAATTTGGGTTAGGGGGCTCAACTTTTTTTTGGTTAAAACATACAATTTTTTGTTTTAGAAGCCGAATCAAAGTTAGAATCGTTCACGATCTGGTTCAATGATATTGTTTGGTAGTTACAAACAATTACTTATCCGACATGATAAAATAGACGAACAAGTCAATTGACAAGCGGTTTTATCAAATTGGGTCGGGACTACCAATAATAGTTAGGAAAATAGTGTAAGATTGTATCGATTTAAATCTTATAATTCAAATCTGATAGAGATAATAAAAATGTCATAGTTTATAACGACATTTTATAATAAACATATTAGACAAATTTATATAGACAAACAAATTTTTTATAGTTTAGTTCATTTTATAATAAATCACAAAACAAAATATAGCAAATCTATAATCTAGTCCTAGCCTCTTAGGTGCCATATACAACAAAGAGAATTATAAAGAGATTTTGACTATTGACCTTAATTTACCTATAACATTACATAGCTGTGAGTCTATGACTACATTTCAATACACGTTTATGACTTCTCACTTTTCTCTCACATGCAAACCATATTCATCTTCCCGGTATCTTTTGGCGGATTTTTTTTTTTTTTTTTTTTTTAAAGCACCTTCACCTTCATCTTCTCCTTCATCTTCTCTCATATATATCTAAAGTAGTTTAGCCAGGTTAGGGGCCGAGCACCCTCCAAGCCCCCTCTTGGCTCGTCATTGCCTCCATCCCATTTTTATTGTCCATGTTTCCATTTTGGGATGTCCCAAAATAATTGTTCCCTTCCATAACTTGATATAGAATATAAATCAAGTTTACCATATTACCTTCACTTGAATTTATTATTACAAACTTTAAAGAAGTTATAAATTAATTAGTTAAGGGTAAAACTGTCATTCTGCAAAAAGTATGAGAGAGAAAGATGTAATGATTATGTTTTTTTCAAACTATGTATTTTTGTTGGTGTACATAATGTATATATATCAATTTTAACTAATTTTACTAATGAATTAAGGAGTATATATCTTAAGCGCATAAGCTTATGTTGAGTGTTTGGATTAGCTTATGTTTAATAAGTTGATAACCTCACATATTTGGTTTAGTTTAGATTGTTAAATGACTATAAAAGACATGACTTGAAAAAATATGAATGTTAGATTATGTGTCATTAAGGTTAAAAAACTTATAATGCAACATGCTATATAAACCAAACTCTATTGTAACACCCCCCAAATCTACGCAGCGGAATGGGTAACCATAGGTGTGACGTCATGGTATGAGATCACAGAGTTATATAGAGAACAACCGAATAAAAGTCGTTTTAAAAGTACATTTAAATTAGACAAAAATACACCGTTGGTCCCTAAACTTGTCAAAAAACATCGCCGAGACCCGAAAGTTAGCATTTTCGTCGTCGTGAGTCATTTTTTCAAGTTTTTGAGGCCAAATGCGTCCCTTGATCCGTAATGCTCTGGTCAAACCCCGTTCCTTTCCGTTTCATTTTGTCTTTATTTAAGGGCATTATCGTCTTTTCTAATTTTGTTATACCGAGTAATTAAGTACACGCGTCTTCTGACTCCTACAGTAAATTTTTTATATAAAAAAGGCCAAATCTTTATCACCACTCATCCCTAAGCTTTCCCCTATCCTAAAATCTTATCTTCTAATCTAATCGGTAAAATGGTGCGTTGTTCTTGCCAACGAAGGGATGTGGCTCGAACATGTTGGAACAACACGAACACTAGAAGGCGGTTCTATGTATGTCCAAGACAGGTTTGGACACTTGATGTTTTTTCAATATAAAGTTTAATGGTGATCATTTAGGTTAAATGTGTTGTTTATAGTATAATGTAGGTTTAATTGTAATAGGTGATACGCGTACAACGCGCGTTCGGGGTCAAAGGAAACTTCCTTTTCTTCGAGCAAGTTTTTCAACCACCTAGGCAGTGAACCTAATCGTTGTAGTGTAGTATTAGGGTAAGCCTCGGGTATTGATATCGTTCTCTAGGGGAATATGAATGCTAGTGAGAAATTGACTACGCTAAGGTTGAGGTTGAAGAAGATTATTTTTTTATCTTTTTATATATTTTATAAAACTAAGGGTGAAATCTCGAGGTATTGGATTTGGGGGGTGGTACTTCTACCGATTACTCTACTATCTAATTATCTAATCTAAGGGTAGTCTATGTCTATTGAAGTGTGCTCGTATGATGATTAAAGATGTGTCTACCTATATACTATTACTCCCTAGTTATCTTTTATTGGTGGTTGAATTGTCACATCCTTATTTTTAACGCGTTGTGTTTTCTAAGGTCGTAGGGTGTGCTTTTATCCCTAACTCTTTGAAGCTACCTTATGGTTAATGACTACGAAATCTCTAGGATTCATAAACGTAACACTAAGGTTATCTTTGGATGTTTAGCCTACAATTCCACTAGTAACTATAAACTAAGGTTCAACAAAGATTACTCAAGCATTAAAAACACAACGATGGCTTTAAGCACTCCTAAGCCAATTACAATTAAGATAAGAGCCAACCAATCAATATTCAATAACTAGGTTTCATAGATCTAAGCAAACACACAAGTAAATTAGCCGGACATGTTAAACGTTGAAAGCATACACACATTCAATCGAAGACATAATGAAATCAAGGAATAAATAACTTATCTCGATGTAAAATAGGGTATTAGAACCTAAAATCTTGTCCAACCGGACTACAATCGTTTTAGGTTTTTACTCCACAAGTCTACCTCTTAAAAGTCGAAAATCGAATTCTATATATAGATTTACAAGCTGCGACGGCGTCGCCTTGTAATTGTGATGCCGTCGGATCGCCGTCATTAGGGTTTCGTCTTGGCAAGTCAACTTTGGGGACGGCGTCACGTTGTGGTTGTGGCCGTCAACTTGACTCGGCGTCGTCGAACGGATCTAGGTCGCCCGAGGAGAAAAGTCTTCGTGACGCCCTACTCTTCAAAGCCTGACGCCGTCAGGTGTAAAATAGCAATTTTGCTACTATGTCGTCACAACATAAGGGACGGCGTCGCCCTTTGTGTGGGACGCCGTCGGGTGCATTTCCAGCAGCTTGAGTGTCTTGATCTTGACTTTAGCCATTTTCTTCACATATTCACTCCTTTTCGCCCAAATAAGCATCATTCTAGCATTTTGCCTTCAAGAGACCTAAAAGTGAAAAGGAATGAAATTAAGCGATGCGGATATAAAATGGGCGATTAAAGGCTTAAATGATCCCTTAAAAGTGTCGTTTAAATCCTTATCAATAGGGATTTTAGTTTAAAGTTTAATTTTGAAGTTTAAACAGTAACAAAAGTGGTTTTAGGCCTAAGTTTAAGCTCTAACATGTTGATTATCGGTTTTAGGCATCTAAATGTCCATTTATTGGGTGGTACGATCAACCCATGTCAAGGCGAGCATTGGAAGTGATTAGGTGGTTGCAGAGAAACATCCACCAGCATGAGGCGGCATTACAACAATGCCAAGTCGACCTCATTGCTCAGACAAAGTTAACTGTCAACTTGGCTAATGCCCAAAAGGCTGCTCACCAAGCATGCCTAGCTGATCTCCTTCTTGAGAAGGAGAAACTTTGCAGGTTGAGGAATTTTTGTGTGGTCTCTTGGATAGTGATCATCTTCATCTTTCTATTGTTTATCAAGTAGGTTTAGAAACCGCATTATTTTTTGCGTTTTGGTCGGGTTTTAGGTCGTATGTTAATGGTAAGGCTTGTGTAGGAAGCCTTAATTTTAGTTGAATAGTAACAACTTTTGAGTTGTTGTATTTTAGTCCTTGTCTGATAGTTACTCTTTAATATATATGCATTTCTATTGTTTTTTGTACTTGTAATGTACTTCTTTTTTTGGGTTAGCTATTTGGTCTTTGCAAAAAAGAATGTGTTACATAAGTGTATAAATAGACTAACATTATCTAAGTCAAAACACATACAACTACAAGTAGCATGATCCAAGTGACTTCATGTGTAAGTCAATGAAATCCATTTGACAAACCTATAACATCTGATATACCAACTGAAGCTTGTATTTGACTATAGAATAGTCAAACTTCATGTGTAATGACATTAACTAATTGACTTACTAAATATCAACATAATTACATATGCAAATGGATACTTTTAAAACTCAATATCTCATAACATGAGATGATTTAATAGACAATGTAAATGGATATATTTCCAAATGCATAAAATTGGTTAGTCGATAGTACAGTAACACAAATTGTTTAAAGAGACAAAACATTGTCTAGGAATTTCATATCAGATGAAAAACATTGTTCATTAACACATATGTGAGGCCACTCTTGCTGCATAAATCTTCTTCCTTGTCCACTTTGCTGGTGAAGTCACACCCCCAGAACCAGCATCCACTTGACTTCCAGATTCACACTAGACCATATTTGCTTTAACTGCATTATGACACTGAGAATTAGATGGAACCGGATTTTTTTGAACATGGCTTTCATATTGTTCACCAGATAAATGAACATGACTTTCAGACTGACCACCACTGGCTTGCACATGACTTTGAGATTGAGCATCAGTTTAACCTTGACTTGGTTTTTTGCTTAAGTCTTCTTACTTTTAACCTGAGTCTTCTTCTTTGATGCAACATTTGGCTGGGAATATGAATTTGTTTTTTGAGACTGACATCTACTGCCTTGACTTCCAGTTACACCTCCTTGCCCAAGACATGTTTTCTTGTTGTGTCCAACATTGCCACAAATACCACAAACTACACGCCTACTATCTTTATCATTATCATCATTTTCATTAAAATCCCTAGTTCTCTTCTTTCGTGGCCTACCCAATGGTTTATGGTGATTAGGCAGAAGAATGTTTGTGGGCACATTTGACTTTTCCCAATGTCGATAACCAATTATGGGTTGGATGGTGTGTTTGTAAGTTTCCTATTAATACAAATAAGCCGTAAAAACATTTATTTATATTTTACGATCTTCTAATGTTTTGTAGATAACAAACGTAAAATCATTTTAACGAAACAAATAAAATACGTAAATGGTTTGTGCCAATAGTTTTCTAACACACTTACGTTTTCACATAAAACACTAAAACAAGTATAAGTGATTTTATGATTTTGTAATACATATGTAAAACAACTAGTGTTTACATATTGGGCAAATATATACATAACTAGTATGTATTATAATGGGTAATATAAATTGGTAGAAACTTAAGTATTTGACCCATTGACCAAATATATTGAATGTAGTTGGGTATAACCCAAAGTCCATGACCCATATCCATGAAGCATGACCCATAACCCATTGCATGACATCATGCTTAAACTATATATGGATATTATCCATGACCCATGGTTTTAACCCATGACCCATGGACTAGATGCATTGCATCTTGTAGATATATTGTATCTACTGGATACCCATGATCCATAACCCATGACCCATGACCCAAAACCCATGGGCAAAAAGGCGTCCAACGGATCCCAGTATTACAGGACGGATCCTCAGTGAGGATCCGTGGAACAATAGATGTTTTCCTCTATAAATAGTGAGCCATTTCTTCCTTTTGGGTTGCCACTCCCACATACTTTCCCCAGTATTGTAACCTTCTAACCATAGATCCTAAGGATCTTTCTATGTAGTTTGTCTTTTGTTTTTGTGTGATTCTCTAGGTTCCTCTTAAAGGCGAGATCACCACCTCTTGAAGTCGAGCAAGCTCAAGTCCATGAGTTGCCATGCTTCGTCATCATCAAGACGACTGAGTTCTCTTATTGATACTTGTTTCTCCCTCAATAGAAGTGTTGTGTCCAAGGCATTAGTGAAGGATGCCAAAAGAGTCAAGACGAAAGCATTAGTGAAAGGTGCTAAACGTCCGTGTCATAAGCATTAGTGAAGAATGCTAAAGGAGTCAAGACAAAGGCATTAGTGAAAGGTGCCAAACGTCCGTGTCAATGGCATTAGTGAAAGATGCCTAGAAGTCAAGTCAAGTGGCATTAGTGAAGAATGCCAAGGTTGTATACTCGATGAGGTGCATCGATATACAAATAGAGATAGGTTGTATCCAAGGATATTGATTTCCTTGATGGTGTTGTAATAAGGAGTTGGTCTCCTTTGGGGTTAGGTGTCGTGTAGTGTTGGGTAGTAGTTCCTCCATCGTAATGGAACTCGGTACTTAGCCTAGTACCGGATAAAGGGTAGGCGACGTTGTGATAGGTGTGGTTCTCCCTTGTGAAAGAACCCGGTGGTTAGCCTAGTACCGGAAAAAGAGTAGGCGACGTTGTGAAGGCTTCTCCGCCATAAGGAGTTGGTGTCGTGTAGTGATTACGAACTCTCGAGTAGGTGACTCGGGAGTGGAGTAGGAAAGGAAGGTGTCCTTGTGGCGAACCACTATAAATACTCGTGTTGTGGTTATGTGCTTTACTCTTTATCTTCCAATAACAAAAATGTATCGAACTTGACCACTTTGTCATTGTAACACAGCTTTTGAATTTTGTCAATGTATGTATCCAAATCAATCTAAACATGGCATCGTTAGTCCTTTATACTAACGGTGTAGTATGATAACTTAAAAAAATTCTTACGTTTTCATCCCTTTGTATATGTTTCGCTCGTTTCTTACGTTTCATCCGATTTTATACATTTTTGTTCATTTTCTTATGTTTTATCGTCAGTCTGCGTTATACGCGCCAATTTTACGTTTTTACGCTTTTCATCCGCTTTTATATGCTTTCATCCATTTTTGCACGCTTTCATCCGCTTTTATAGCTACACGTCCGCTTATTTTATTAATGCAACGTTAGTCCGTTATATCCGCTTTTAAACGCCGTCATACGATTTTACACGCTTTTCTAATTTTACACGTTCGTCCATTTTGACACGCTTCATTTGATTTTATGTTTTCAATACTGCTTTACGCTTTTTGTTTGATTTTACACGGATGAAAGCATATAAAAACGGATGAAAACGTAAGAAAATCCGAAAAAGTATAAACCGGACGAAACGTACAAAAAGGTAAGAAATGGACTAAAATATATAAAACGGATGAAACGTAAGAAAACAAATCGTATAAAAAGGGATGAAATGGATTATGTACAACTAATTAGTATAAAGGAGTGCTAAGTTTAGATTGTTGGATACATACATTAACAAAAATTCAAAAGGTTTGTGTTACAATGATAAAAGTGGTCAAGTTCGATACATTTTTTGTTATTATCCTAAAAAGTAATAGTGGGTAAATGAGTTGGCGGTCCAGTAAACACTCGATGAGTTGGCGATCCGACGTTGTGTGGTTGGAAATCGTACATACAATGACAAAATTCAAAAGTTTTGTGTTAAAATGAAAAAAAAAATAGTTGGCTACACACAATCACAATAGGTGTCAAGTTCGATACATTTTTGTCATTTTCTTAGAAATTCATTGAACACATTTATTGCAAATCTTTTCTTCTTCACTCCATCTCTCTTGAATGGATTGACTTGGGTGATATGACTAGCATTCAACCCACTTCCAAATCATTAGGAACCTCATATCTTCAATGGTTTAACTCAAATCAAACACATTTCTCCATAATTTTACACTTCTATAAATTGAGAGATTTTACCATGATCATCCTCACACCTTCTTCATTCTTACCATTATCTAGCAAAGAAAAACCCAAGTCAAAAATGACAAAATCCTCTCCTAAACCTTGCAAGAAAACCGCTAGAATTAGTGTGAGGCCTTGTTGTTCGTTAACCTTAGCTCCTCATCCGAGTCTTCTCCACTCTCTCATCTCATCATCCGAGATGACAAGCCCTGCCTTACACCTACTCAATCACACATTGTGATCTCCACTCCACCACCTACAAAACACCAACTTCTCCTCCACCGCACCCATCCAAACATCCAAGACACCTCACCACCTTCACCACCAAGGTCTCCTACTCTCATTCCTATGAGTTATTTTCCACCCACCAACTTCACCAAATCCTTTCTTGAGGACTTGGATGACTTGCCTCTAGGCCAAATCATCCACCACCATTGCCATCCTTGGCACAATTGATCGATTGCTCATGAATCACCAAGGTCATCTTTTGACCCAAACGCCCCACTAGGGCCAAACCTCTTCTCTTCGCCCCCATTCACAAAGACATTCATGGTCCTTTGTATGGGGACCATCCACTCCCAACATCAATGTCCCTCATCTGAGGACATTGAGGAGTGCATGGATGCCAATCCCACTAGAGAGGAGATTCAAGCGGAACTCCACAACCTCCACTAATTCAAAGGCATGGTGGATTCTCACTGTTGAGACTATGCAAATGCAAAATGCTTTGCTTGCCTCCATCATGACCACCCCAAACATCCACGACAACACCAACACATCTTCCATTCCACCACCACAACCTTCCCAAACATACTACCCTAGGCATGGTTGCTCAACTTGTGAGCAAACGCCCAAACCGATGAAAGGACCTTGATTATGGTCCATGACTTTCAAGAGGAAATGAGGTTCATCCTCAATCACATCCTTGAGCGCCTCAACGCTCTTTCTCATCCACCATCTAATTAGGATGGTCATGGTTTAGCATTTCTAGTTCTTCTTTTATTAGAATTATTTTCTTTTTCTTGTACTAAAACACATCATTGTGTTCCCATTTCATGATCTTTATTCATGAAAATTTTAACTAATGAATGGTGTTTTTATTATAGTGTTGGTGCTTTACATAGTGTTTGGAAATGCTTGTGAATGATCATTATTACTAACATTTTTTGTAGCTTTATTTTCACAATCCATGTATCTTCCCATTAAGTACCCAATTTAGGGAGCTTTGATCATGGGGAGATAATGGCTCGCTCATTACATTCGCATCGCCTCTTCTTTGTTGAGACAAAAAGGGAGAAAATATAGAACTTGGTTATATTTGACTTTTCTCGAAAAGTCAACTGCATACATTTTACACATTTATATATCTATCTATCAATGTCCAAAATACACATCCAAATAGATTGACATAATTCGATCTAAATATTTTAAAACAAAGTTTTAATTCGTAAAACTATTCAACCCCTCCTTCTAGTTTTCCACATTTCCTGACAAATCTTAAGCAAGTAACATGGATGAACCCATGATTCTAGAGATCCTACTTGCATTCCATTGTAGCTCATATACCGATTGGTTGCAGCAGCATGTTTACATGGCATACCTGTAAGCTTCCATCTTCTACAAATACAAGCCCTAGCTTCAACATTCACAAAACACTTATCTCCCTATCCACTAACCTGATAGTTATGTCCTTAAATCAGTAAAACAATTTACTTATAAGCCTCTTTCTTAATCAAGTCTAACATGTGTGTTGCCTTCGGTGTTAATGGTCCGACACACTTCTCAATTACATGCACAACATTCACTATTCTATTCATACAATATTCTCTGACGTATTCTAAAGCAGTAATGATGGGTTGGTGCCTAACTCCCACTAGTTTCTGATTAAACACTTCACACATGTTATTAAGTAACACATTAGAATGAGCTCTCCCTACACATGTATAGAACATGTTTTAGTAATACAGACTACAATGTTGAACAATGTTGAACAACAAAAGGTGTACACTTAGACATAGATTTGGTTAATACCTGAAAAATGCGACCTTGACCAATGAGTTGGTGGTATCTTACTTAACCAAGCATAGGCAGGTTCGCTAAAACTCTTGAATGCAACCATGCCTGCCTCAAATTTTTGCACGGTTGTTGTTGTTGCACATCTCCGCAAATGTTCCTTGTAAGCTCTACATTCCATTGCAATTTCATATTCTCATGGATGTGCCTCAAACAGAATATGTGTTCTACACTAGGGAATATTGTTGCAAAAGCTGGAATGATATCCTGCACAAAGGAACATCAATTCATTACTAATAAAAGTATCATTTATCAATAATATAAGTGAATATAATCAACTATAAATTAGAGTTAATTACATGAATGGTCCCTGTGGTTTGTCGAGTTTTACGGATTTAGTCCCTAAACTTTATTTTTTGCGGATCTCCTCCCAATGATTTTGACCCATTACGGGTTTGGTCCCTTGACCACTTTTTCTGTTAGTTTGACCGTCAAATGGGTGTTTAAATGGCTGAATTGACAGAAATACCCTCCTATTGTATGGTCCCTGTGGTTTGTAGCATATCACGAATTTGGTCCCTACTTTTATTTATTTATTATTGAGTAAACTACACCATTCGTCCTTGTGGTTTACGTTGACTGACGTGTTTCGTCCTTTGACCGAAAAAAATGCATCATCCGTCCTTAAATGCGAAACGTTATTTACCGTTAGTCCTTCACTTTAATGGGCCACATTAACTCCCGTTAAATCTGCACATGTAAGGGTATTTTTGTCTTTTTACCATTCCACTCATGTTCATAAACAATATATTTTTGACTATTTTTCAGACCATCACCATTTTAATACCCACCCTCACCATCAGAATTACATTTCACCAATTTCCCTCAGATCTGGTCAAACAACAAAGAAAAATCTAAATATTTCTAAAAAAAACATAAGAAACATAAACACACTACATCAATCTAATTTAAATCTCTATTTAAAAAAAAAGCCTAATCTAAATCTACTAATATATTCATTCATACAAATCCAGCAAATGATATGCATCTATATATCACCACCCTTTGTTGATGTCGTCGCCACTACCATGACCACCCTCTGTTGCTACTGCTGCGGTCGCCACTACCGTCGCCATCACTACAGCATCAGATGGAGGTCTTCCTGAAGACGAAGAAAGCAGATGGAGGTCGCTTTGGAGCAACGAGATCTTTTTCCTTCTTTACCTTAGCCTCAGTAATCTTCTTCACTCACACAGTATTAAGTTTCTTCTAAGCAATAATAGCAGTCAATTTTGGTCCTCTCATTTAAGATCCGAGTGAAATTAGATCGTGTTTTTTGAAGGTGAAATTAGTGTGTTCGTGGTTTAGATTGAAGAAGAGGAAAGAAAGAAATAAAGAGTGTTTTTTTGTTGGTGTGTTTAATTGGGGTTAGGAAGAGCAAATTGTTGAAGCTTTTATTGTCCCAAAATGGTTTGCATTTGACTAGTTATTGTACCAGGACCTGTTGTCTTTTTAAAAATAGATATTTAGTTATTTGGTAATTGTTCTTACCTCTTGAAGTTAAAGATCATATCTACGTGACAATGAGGTCTATATATAGTATATATATTTTGTGCCATAAAGTTTAATTTGGTAATGAATAGTTTTCAAAAGTCTAGTAATATTGTGGCGGAGGTGGTGTTGGCCGTGGGCTGCGGTGGTTGATGAGTATTTTTTTTTTTTTTTTTTTTTTTTTTTTGGGTGATGGTGGGTGAAGATGAAGATGAAGATGAAGGAGGTTGGTATAATAGATGAAGGTAGGAGATGAGTGGGGAAGATGAAGTAGAGAGAGAAATGCTAAAAAGACAAAAATACCCTTACATGTATAGACTTAACGACTGTTAGTGTGTCTCGTTAAAACAAAGGACCAACGATAGATAACGTTTCGCATTTAAGGACGAATGGTGTATTTTTTTTCGGTCAAAGGACGAAACTCGTCGGTCAACGCAAACCACAAGGACTAACAGTGTAGTTTACTCTTTATTATTTATTCAACTATTTAGTTAATATTATTAATAATTTTTTTATTTCAAAATTTTTTTTGTCTGAATTTTTTTTATAAATTTTTTTACGAGATTTTTATTATAAATTTTTTTTACGAGATTTTTTATAATATTATTAATAATTTTTACGAGGTTTTTTTTATAAAATCTATTATGAGATTTTTTATAAAAATTTTACGAGATTTTTATGATATTATTAATAATTTTTTTATTTCAAAAATTTTTTTGTCCGAATTTTATAAGTAAGTTTTTCATGATTTTTTAAAACTTTTTTGTGATTTTAAAATCTTTTGGAACTTTTACTAGATTTTTTATATAATTTTCACAAAAGCTTTTAAAATTTTGGTTATCAATAACTTTTACAGATTTTTTAATAAATTTTTTACGAGATTTTTATGATATTAATAATAATTTTACGAGATTTTTTATAAAATTTTTGACAAAAAATTTGACATAATTTTGTAAAAGTTTTGACATAATCCGTCAAAATTTATTTTTTTTAATTAAAAAATATTATTCAAAATTATAAAGTTTGTAATCTGTTAAAAAATTTAAAAGCAAATTAAAATATTAAATTAATTTTTTTTAAAAAAAATAGATTTTAATTTGTTAAAAAATTGTTAAAAAGTATTGTTTTAAAGTTTTGACATAATCTATTTTAAAAATTAAAGGTTTTAAAGTTTTAAAGGTTTGACATAGGTTTTAAAATTTAATAAAATATTGTGTTATTAGATTTTAAAGTTTTAAAGGTTTGACATTGGTTTAAAAAAAAAAAAAAAAAAATTAAAATTTAAGAAAATTTTGATTAAATATTTGATAAGAAATAAAAATAAAAATTTACAAAAATGAATTAAAAATTTAATACTAATGTTAATTAAATAGTTTAAAAAAAAGACTAAATCTGTTATACGAGACAAACCATAGAGACCATATGCTAAGACAAACGAGGGTATAAGTGTCATTTTAACTATCCTTGACGGTCAAACTAACTGAAAAAGTGGTCAAGGAACCAAAACCGTAACGGGTCAAAACCATAGGGAGGAGATCCGCAAAAAAAAGTTTAGGGACTAAATCCGTAAAACCCGACAAATCACAAGGACCATTTATATAATTAACTCTATAAATTAACATCACCTTTTGTCTCTCGCTGATAAAAGGGTAGTTTGAATTTAGCTGCAAGTCAAGATCATCTGCTAAACATTCAAGAAACCAAGTCCATGAATCTTTGTTTTCAGCTTCTGCAACAACATAGACTAAAGAGTATATTCTATTGTTGCTATCAATACCAACAGCTATAAGAAGCTGACCAGGAAAAGGACCCCTCATAAAAGCACCATCTAATCTCAACAACTCTCTTTGACAAGCTTTATATCCTTCCTTCAAAGCACCTAAGCATACATACATTCTCTTGAAAACTCTGGTTGGACTTGTTGGATATGTTGCAGTTTGTACACTTATCCTAACTGTTGTATTAGGGTTTGTTTTTTGCAACTCTACAACATAGTCTCTCAAAATGGTGTATTGCTGCTTATGATCACCCCTAATCTCAATTTCTGCCTTGTTTTTTGCCCTTAATGCCTTTTGCATAGACACTTGAACTTCAAACTGTTTAGTGAGTTGATCTTGAACAGCCCTGATTGGAATATCTGGATTGACTTGAACTTGGTCAAGTATTTGCTTTGAGAGAAACTTGTAGTCACAAACTTTAATCTCTCTTGATTGCCAACATTTGTGTTCATCCTTGAAAGTTCTCACACTCCATAAATCTTTAGATGTATCTTTTGCTACAGACAACAACTATGGGAAATCTTTTGTTTGCTCCTTGAGTGATCGCAAATATACATCCCTTCCAAGGCCTCTAGTTAACGGACCAATTTACCTTTTTTGGGGCTGTTCCCAACCCAACATCTTCACTTGTATCACAAACATGTATTGTTCCCACACACCTAGCCCTAATTCTTTGTTTTTCATTCTTAATGAGTTGCAATTTCCTCCTAGTTTGTATTGAATGCAGGTTGATCGTATGATTCTTATCTTTGACTTCTTTTGCAGTTACAAAAGTTTGACCACATAAAAAGCATACTTCGTCGTCTACTTGTTCTGTCTCACTTAACTTTTGTTTCTTGTATGCCCTCATCTTTTTCTTCCTAATTAGATACTCATCCTCATTCTTAGAACCACTTGCAAACTCATTATCCTCACAGAGATCATCTAACTCATTTTTTTTAAAATCATCTGGTATCTAGCTAGAGCTACCTATATTGGGTAACTTTGTAGTCTCAATCAATTTGAGCAGAGCAACATCAACATCAGGCTCCTCAAAATTATTCTCTTCATCAACAACTATCATTCGATCTTGAATGTTCTCAATAACATTGACATCACTCTCATAACTATCTGTTTCGCGCACATTGTCATCACCTAACTCTTCATCAGTTTCACAGAACTCTACAGATTTACCTTTTTGCATATGGTCAACATGTGTATCTATTTCCTCGTGTTGATGACCTAACTCTTGTTCAGTTTCACATACCTCTACAAGACTATCTATTTGGATATGATCAATAGGTTTATTTATTTGCTCATTACCATGACCTAAAACATCTTCAGTTTGACATACCTTTACAAATGAAAACAAGGGTTCAATTTCTGGCAACTGACTAGATTGTCCCAAAGTATTGACTTCCAAAGGTGGTTGTGTAACTTGACTTAGATCCTCTACCACAAGCTTATAAAAAATGTTTTTTAAGAACTATTTTTTTTAGCAATATGGAACAATAGCAAGAGCTGCCTTCTTTTTTGTTGCATCCACATCAGCAATAACTGTCCTAATTGACTCGGTGACATTTCGTTCAACATCCAATCTAATCTTACCATTTTCAACATAAACTTCTATTATCTTATGGTCATCAACAAGATCATTCAATATTTGCAAACTCACAGTCTCACTTAAGCTCGTAACCCAATTCATACCAGGCTTAAAAAAGTAATAGTAATTTTTTTTTACCTAGCTCGTAACCCAATTCATACATAAGAACATCCAACTCTTCAACTGAAACACTATCAACATCAACCAAATCAACTAAACTTTCCATACCTCCATCGTATATTCTACCAGACCAGTATTTAAAAGCACCATTGTGATGAACCCTCATGCTAAACATATTAGATCTACTACCTGAAAACATATCAATAGAACAAAGCACGTTATCAAACCTTAATTGCAAAAAATGATATACCCCTATTAGATATTCCAACGATTATAACAAAAAAACGTACCGTATTTCTTCTTAGCAGAGTTGTACAGAATGGTATCATCAACTGGATAACCTAGATCTCTTCTTACTTTCCATAAAGTAAAATCCATGTTTTGGAATTCTAAATAATATGAAACTGGTAACATGCAATTAGGGTTTGTAAATTGTGATAATTCTTGTAAAGAAAGTTTTGGGACGAAAAAATAGGCAGTCTAGGTGTTTATGGGGCGGGAAGAGGGATAGGACATGTGAAAATAATACAGACTTGGTATAGCGAAATTTTGAAATGTCGATTATGCCCTCATACTAAAGACAAAATGAAACAGAAAGGAACGGGTCGACTAGAGCATTATGGGTCAAGGGACGCATTTGGCCTCAAAAACTTGGAAAAAGACTCACGGCGACGAAAATGCTAACTTGGCCCCGACAATGTTTTTTGCAAAGTTTAAAGACCAAACGATGTATTTTTGTCTTTAAATTAAATAACAGATAGTTTGCAACATTGGTAAATCATTATATTAATGGTCCCAAATAGAAAATAATTGCATCATCATTTATAAAAGACCTCTTTTTTCAGGCAGTCCATTCCAAAAGCCGTACTAGCGTCGCCTAGTCCGGATATTATGGAATTTTGTTCCCAACATGACTTGACGTCTAGTACCTAGGCTAGAAGTAGCTCGACTTGCTACTTTCCCATGCTGTCAAGTACATTGGTTGGATTAGTATAAATACCCTAACCTCATTTATTACATAACCAACTTATTCACACACATTAACTCTCTCATTTATTACATTATCTTTTGGCTCATACCCTATACTTATTCTTACGCCAAAGCTTGGTATTAGGATCAAACTCAAAGCGAGACTAACACGTGCTTGTCACTTGGTTAAGTGCTTGAAGGACGTGGTTTCATCCTGTCCGAAAAAACCTACACGCACTCTATCCGAGAAGCAATTATTTACACAGTGTGGTTCTATACGAACGATTTATTTGATGCAAAATATAACATACATTGATTACAAAAATATAATTATCAGATTCCCCATGTAAGAAACTACTGTAATTTATTAATACGACAAGACGGTAGTGTGTGCAAGAAGGAAATCACATTTTTAGTAAACAAGTTTGCATTTACTTTCGCATCATACCTTTCAACCATAACCATTAACTAGCAGAAACAAACTCAATGGTGGAAATAAAGAAAATGAAAATGATTTAAAACAGAAAAAAGAACAAAAAACGAAAAGAAGTTGCATTTTCAATCTTTTTTTTCTAGAAAAGAAGGTGAAGAAATAACAATTTTACTTTTTACCAAATAACTAGTACTCTTTGTTTAACTCTTTTTATGTTATTGAGAATTTATGATCCTTATCGTATCATCTTGGATGAATTTAATCAAAGCATTAGATGACACTCAACATACAATAGATGATGGTTACGAGGGCAGATGTGCGTAGCGGGGAACCAAGCAGAAAAGGGGTTTTCCCACTGGGATTTTGGGAATCGACGAAATCTTCCTCACTTTGCGGGAAAAGGATTTCTTTCAGTTATGGACTTGAATCCCGAATGTGATAACATTAAACTAAAAAAATAAAAAATGATACATGGATAGCTTACAAAATCTATTTTTCCTTGTATTTTTTTTTTTTTTTTTTTTTTTCAGAAAAAAAGACTATTAAAACTAATAAAAAGACTTCAAATCACTGAATATATAAAAATTCTTAGTAATAGCTAATGCCTACTGCGTGATTTGGAATAGAGTAACTCTATCTAAAAAACATGAAGCAGCTCCATCTAAGAACTTTTAATTGAGATCTGAAAAATACTAGATTGCACAAAAAGTAAATAGAAAAAGTTTAGAGGAAAAGAAAAAATTTGATGCAAAGATAGAGGTGATGAGAGTGGGTATGTGTGTTGAAGGATATTACTTAATGAAGGAAAAAAAAATAAATAATAGATAAGTGTTAAATGGTGTTGTGGAGCTGATTTGTTGAGAAAACACTTCACCACAACCTCCAGAGGCTCCATCCGGTAAGTGGTACCATAACCTAAAGTCGTAAACCCATACTCATTCTACTATCTATTTGCCAAACTATGCATAAATCTTTTTCAAAGCGAAACACAACATTCTAATAGTTAGCAATAGAAAACACAGATCATGTTAAAGTCCTTGCCACAATCCCCTAATACTCAGTTTCAAGAAACAACTAGCGAGATTCTGATTAATGATTCATAAATACAACCACTCCATGCTAACGTTAACCTTAGCCCTCTCATGACACCAATCCTACAAACAAATTCACTACCAGATAAGTAGCTTAAGACCAATTGACGCTAGTTTGTGTACAAAATGTCAGTAGTGAAAATCACTCTTTTTCACTGTGATTATCAGCATCAAGGGTTGGCTCGGCAAGCTCGAGGGAAACAGGACAATGGTCACTCCCATAAAATCCTGCGAGAAAATCAGCATACATTGTGTGATACAACAACTTAAAAGAAAAGCAATACTTGACAGCAAACTATTAGCCATTTATAGACATAAAATTTAATAAAACTGGTAATATTGAGTAAGTCATACCCTCCAATTCAATCCCTTGCCCATGCATCTCGCACTTGACGATCTTATCCTGAAGTTCTTCTGACACTAAATGATAGTCTATTCTCATTCTTTTACCACGATACCTGAAAAAAATGATGGAAATAATATTACATTAATATAAAAATAATGCTACAAAATGATAAACTTGAAACATGTTGTCATATCTATTAAAAGAACTTACTTTCCGATAGGGTTTCCAGACCATGAGAAGCCACGTTCCATATCTTTGTCTTTGTGGAGATATCTATATGCATCTATCAGCTTTCCCCTGAAATCAATACATGATAGGCCAGCAATGAAAAAAAAATGATAAGTGGGTCCCCTGCTTTCAACGAAATAATATAATAACCATGAAAACTCTGAAGACTATGCATACTCTTTTAAAATGGAACCGAAGCGCTTCCTCTCAGACAAGGTAAATCCAGGTTGCCCACAATCCTGCAATTGGCAATTAAAGTTAGTTCTTGAGAAAATTAGCGGTTGTTTGCAAATGTATTATTACTTAAATCTGTGAAAAAAAAGAGTCCTCTTGAGAGTCAAACAACATTATCTGAACCTCAAACCAGACGTGATTTTATTTCTTTTTAAAAACTAAAGAATATTAAGAAGGAATATAGTTGAAGTATAGAATAGCAAGTTAAAGAAGTACATCACCTCTTTGTTTGGAGGAACATAACCGTTAAGCTTTGCAGTCTGAAAAAAGTCTGGATGACTTACATCGATCTCTTCGTGACTGCAAATATTAAACAATTTTTAGAAAGACGCTATAGCAAAATCACAGATGAACAACAATTTCAGGGACAAATTATGCTAATAACATATGCATATGCCTAATAGTAATTATACTTGAACACATAAGTACTTAAAAAAAGATTCGCCAAGAAGAGGTACCTAACATTCAGATCACCGCACCAGATAAGTGGTTTATCTGTAGATTGCAAGACGAATTCTTTCATTCTTTTATCCCATTTTCTTCTCCTTTGAAACGCGGTTTCTTCATCTTTCCAGCCATTGTTTGGCACATACGTATTCATTATACGGAATGATTCAAATTCAGCAATAATAACTCTGCCATCTGCTTCATGCTTGGAAACTATGAATAAAACAAAATGTCATTTCGTCAATTATAAATTTTCATAAGGCAAGCCAATCCTTTCATGATGTTATTTCTCATCAGCCACAACAATCAGAAAACATAAGTCTACGTATCTATATTAATTGAAGTTACCTGAGCCATCTAAATTAAACGAAACCTTCTTGGTGGAAAACACTTCTTCACAAACAAAGCGGTTCCAGCATACTTTGAATCAGAAAGAGACCACCATACATCGTATTTTCTGAAGGTTGGACCTGAGAGTGCTCGTGTTATAATCTGCAAAATTTGTTACACATTTATGAAAGTTATTATTTGATATGGAGATATTAGCTGTAACAAAACACACTGCTGGAGGTATTGCTCGGGCGTGCATCTGCTGTTTGAAGTTGTGATCATTAGAATAACTGTCTAGCGACTAGCCTTTGGAAATTGGAAACTTCTAATTAGTTATGTAAGTTCGACTCTTACTTATTATGCAAGTTTAATGTAAATGTTTCTTGAAAGTTTGTATGCATCCCACACACTTCTAAAACTAGATAGAGTTGTTATTTTCTTTTGTAACGGAGGACATAAGTCTTACTACATTAACAAAATATACTGTAACATATATTATGACATACCAGTTTTTCTTCTCGAAGCATTGTTATCGTCCTTTAACTCTCTTGGGTTCTTAGGAGCACCTTTGGCGCCAGCTGCAGGCATCCTTACTTCCTACATCCATATAGATGAATATCAGCAACATACTTCTTGTAATGTTAAACATTACTTATGCAACAAAAAGCTAATTATTAAATTTTTTTCCAAAGGTGCCAAAAGTTAAAAGTCTCAAACGATTAATAAACACTAAAAAGAGCATTGAATGAAGCTATGGGGGTGTTTGGCATTGCATTTTGAATGTCATTATGTGATATCAAAAAACCAAAATCAAATTATAAGTTTGTACTATTAGAGGTTCTGCTGTTTCTTTTGTTTAAAGTTGTGAATCAGATGTTTAAGTGGGTGCTTGGGACTGCTTATTTATATAGCTTATGAGCTTATCAGCTCATTTAAGTTGTTTTCAAGAAGCTGTTGTGTTTAACATCAGCTTATTTGAGTCGTTTTCGATAGGCTGATTCACACTAGAGCACTTTTTACCCCTAAAATCAGGATTTCCCAAACACTCGAAAACAGCTAATTAGGTTTTGATACAACATAAGCAAGTCAAAACACTATCTCCTCCGTTATGCTTTATACGTCTTTAAGCTAATTAGCACTATTGCACAAATTATAAAAAAGGAAGCACAAGCTATCTAATTAGCACTAAACTTAACACCATAAATTAAACGAAAACTCATATAATCACTTCCAAACGCAATGCAAAACACACCCAACAAAACTTACGTAAGTCCGTAGCTCAATGTGATAAGCTCATAAACTTTGGGGTGTCTGTCTAAGCTTATTTATGGGCTTACGTGATTTCGTGTTGTGTTTATAAGCCCATTTTTTCCGGTTTATTTCGAGACTTATGGACAAATAAAAGCTTGCCATACCATAATAAGCTTATACAAGCCCATATGTCAAAAAATAAGCCGGAAAATTTGAGCTTATGAAACAAAACCGAAATCACAAAAGCTGGTCATAAGCCGAAAATAAGCCTAAACAAACACCCCCTATAAAATGTGTGCGTATCAGCTTCTCTAAATCTCATTTTTACCACGTACTGTAATTTTTTTTTGTCAAAAGTTCCTATTTCTCCGAAATGAACCGGTCCTATAATCTTGTGTTACATCTCTTGTTTAATTAGTCCATTATTTTATCGTAAAAACCTTATAGTCTTAGTTCCGCCATTGAATAAACCCATATAACAAGCTAATCTAAACAACCAATTTGACCAAACTAAAAACTCTATCAAAATTTACAAAAACAAAACCAACAAATTAATTTACAACATTATAAGTGTAAATCAAATAAAGGGCAACATAGTACACCTGTATAGCAATGACATCAGGATCAATAGTGTCAATGAAGCTAGTAAACTCATTCCAGTTGTTCTTAACTCTAAGAAGAAAGCTGTTTGCATTCCAAGTTACAAACTTTCTGGGTTCTCCTCCTTTTGGGTCTTCTTTTTTGTATCTTCATCTTCTGCTGGTGATGTTTTTGTTTCACCATTGTTGGGTTTCTTGGAACAAGTGTCTTTTTGTACTGGTTGAAAGAAGCGTTTCATTTTGTTTTCTTGATTCTGATGATCACTCACCGGATTTTGGTTACCTCCGGTGGGTTCTTATTGATGATATAAATGATATTTTTGGATTGGCTAATGGTGCATAAGTGGGTTAAGGGCTTAAGGCCCATGTACGAACATGTTTGACTAGGGGTGTTCATGGGTTGGGTACACGATATTTTCTAGGAAATCTCGTTTCTGACAATATTTTCTAGGAAATCTCTGTACACGATATTTTTGGTCGTGTTAGGAGGTTTCCCCGCTTGATCGGGCGCCAGAATCCGTAACCCCGCAGGAGACGTGGCTCTTGAAAGGGCAACATACAGCTGCCCGTGCCCGAAAATTGGCTCTGGTAAATAGATGCCTATCTTATTCAGTGATTGTCCCTGGCTTTTATTAGTGGTCATCGCGTAACAAATTTTAACCAGAAACTGTTTGTGTTTGAATATAAACGGCAGTTGCTCTTCTCTGTTGAATAGCATTATTCGTGGAATAAACACTTCGCATCATTCGTGCCAAGAATGATCCGTGCTTCTAAGACCTTTGCAAGCATCGTGTTATGATCATTCTTGTTCCATTGCATAGACCCCGCTAGATTGAGATTCGCAACAAAGATAACAGAGCTCATTTTTTCAATTCAAGGTTATGTGGTGGGATACTAGCAAAGGATAAAGTGTTCGGATACTCTCTTGGATACAACAATTACGGGCACCGCCGTCGTTCTACAGCGGTATGGCTTCGTCGGTGCTTTCGGCGTAGGTATGGCCGACACGACCCGTCGTCGTAGAACAACCGAGTTTATAGAATCCATGATCTCATTCTTAGAGGCGGACGATAGCTCTCTCTTGCAAGGCTTCCGGTTGGTGTCGTAATATGCCATCGCCGTAGATAAAATCTATCAGTTCTTGTCTAGCATTTTGCGAGTCAGATATGCGATACATTTCAGGTATGTAAATCCATGAAGCATTTTCCACATACGCGTCGTCTACCTCTACAATGACGCCGTTACCTACATCCAACTACCATTGAGAAAGCGTTCTTGTGTCCTCGGTTGCTGTCTTTGCTTTACGTGGCGGCTAGTCTCATATTTTACATTAGCGATGCACCTTGAAACTATTCCGAGATAAGACTGCGTAATGCACGAAGATATGATCTCATTGTTCGTGCCTCTTTTCTTCGACAGACAACGTTTTTTCGAAATCTCCTCAAGGATGACGGTTTGCCACCAAAGACACGCGATGGAGCATCTAGAAGATCTCTCAACGTCTGTCAAGAGCCTCAAGCATTTGCGTTCACTCATAGGGGCCTCGTCCCAAATAATAACATCGATGCGTATAAGCAACTCTGCCAGCTGCGTGTGTTTCTTTATACTACACATAGATTCGTTCATAATATCCAGAGGAATCTTGAACCGAGAATGGGCTGTGCGACCGGATGGTAACAGAAGCGAAGCAATTCCAGAAGAGGCGACTGCAAGATCAATCTTCCGCTACACTCGAAGCGCATATATTATACTTTTCCATACGAACGTCTTTCCCGTCCCACCATGGCCATATACAAATATAAGTTCTTGTCTATTATTTGAAACCGCACCCATGATAGTGTCGTAAAGGTTTCGTTGCTCGTGGTTGAGCCGTGGTACTAAACAGTCTCTCTCGCTGGCCATGAGCTTCGGATCATAGTTTCTTTCTTCCATCACCGTTCTGTTACGTAAGATGTCTAACAAACGTCGGGATGGTAACTGCAGATCGAAATCCGTAACAGATTTTCCATAGAATCTCAGGGTTGTTTCGAGGTCGTATAAAATTCCAGTCTGTAACTCTGCGTGGCTGAGGTTAACCTGAGACGTATGCAGCAGCTGTGACATCATCAGGGGAATGTCGTCGCTCATAATCGCCAATGTTTATTCAAAGAGATATTGGATTGGCCACGCCACAAAATAGCAAAATCGACAAAAAGCTGCCGGAGCTCGCTGTAGCAAGCGGCGCCGCCTCAACCAATGCGAGCGACCATTCTCCGTCCCCACCAAGAAACCCATTGCCGCACGCGCGCCCCTGTTCGTCGGATATACGTAATCATCGACAGTACGTATTCCCGGGAACGACGTGCAGCCTTTTTAATGACACAACAATAACCTCTGATAGAATAAATCACCGCTGGCCGGGTGCACGTACACCAGATGACCAATAGAAGGCTTATTTAAGTTACGCCTAGGTGACCCGATTTTACACAGCAGCGTACCAAACAAACTCGATGGGAGCGTAAATATGTCAGGTGGCGACCAAGTGTAGAATGCGCGTTAAAATCCAGCCATTCAATCAGAGTGGTTTTCTTGTTACTTGGATTGCCTACGACCGATTCCAGAGATTCGCTAGTCCGGAACAGAACCCGTTGCATATTTTCAAGATGGACAGCAAGGATTTGTACAGCCGGATCTCGGTGGTGAATGTCAAAGCCGAATATACGCCAACACGCCTCATGTGGGCCAATGTATCGTGCATCTAAGTAGTTTTTTATTTCGTCCACTCCGATGGCAGGTGACCTGCTGGTTGAAGCACCGTCTCCGACAGACCGAGCAATTTGTGTAACAATCCGGTCCGTACCCTTTGAAATGTACTTGAGCAGGTACTTAATCAACATAGTCCATTCACAATATTTGACGTTGATATGCGTGTAGAATCTTCTTAGAAGCGACATGTTATGTGGCACTACATATCCGTTATCTAGCTCAACATTCTGCCGGACCGTAACACCACCAAAGGGACGCCTCCGATAATGCACGTACCCTTTCTTATCGATGCTCGTCGCGTCTGAATAAGGTTTAGGGAATCCCTTGGTACATGTGTCACCATCCTTCATACACACGGACGACAAATTTGCGATACCACAGGCCCATGAATCATCAATTCAGTAACCATACGATACCCCTCCTGCAACTCCGCAGACACGTACCGATCAATGTCTGCGTTTGTGCGTACTCTTGAGTGCTCCTCTATCCACAATAACAAATGGCAGTGTGGTAGCCCACGCTTCTGAAACTCAACAGTGTATAAAACTGCAGAAAGTAGTTAACAAATTAGCAACGCACAGACAAATAAAAATGTGCAGCAGAACACGTGAATACATAAAGAATGTACCTGCAACGACCGGTCCAAAAGGGCGAAAATCACGTAAGTATGCAACCAACTGATGTATCTTTTGCTCAAAAACACGGTCAACAGCATCAGGTCGGTCGGCGACTATAAGAGCAGGGAATTCCTCCATGAAGTCTAATATCTCTGGCCATTTAACGTTGCATGTAAACGTAATAAAAAACGAAGGATTCCCATGAACCCGGCATATAGCAAGTGCGTCTAGATAATGGCAATATATATATCGCGGGCCCCCGACGAACGATGCCGGCAGAATAGTCCGCATCCCAACCTCCGACCCACTCCGGTCACCACGCACGATGGCGTCATACAACCCTGCAAGGTAATCATTTCTGATATCATCCTGATGCTTGCGAATGTAATCCAACCGATACTACTCGACACTACAGTAAGTTGTCACAACATATTGCTGAAATAATCTACCGCTCCTGGGTAGCAACGTATACTGCTGAAAGCGCTCGTGAAGCTGATACGCGTAGTACATTATGATGGACAATTTCTTCTCTTCGTCAAACGTTTGAGTACTCATGTCCCATAAACGAAGACCAACGTGGAAACCGTCTTCGCCATATATGAGAAGCAACGGAAACTGCAACGACATATAAGATAGGTGGAGTTTACTAACCCGCTCCGGGTCACCTGCACATCTGTGAATAACGACATCAAACTCAGTCCATGTATCAGGACCACCTTCATAAACGATAGCACCTATCGAATCCCCAAACGGCAGTTCATGTTGCCTAGAACCCGTAACTACAAACAACCTGATCCTGAATTCAGGAACATCACTTGTCCTGAGCAAGTCGCTGCCGTTCTAAAAATGTGAACCAATTCATTGTGCTCGTCTAGCAGATGAATAAGTTCCTGTACAATATCCGGATCCAGTATTCTGCCACCGGCGTCAAAATGCCTCAACCGGTTTTCAACCTCGTTGTCAGTATCAAAAATATACAGCTGCAAGAACCGGGGGTCGCAATCATTAGGCGGGCAAAGGCCGCCAATCCAGTGGTATATCTGCCTGGAAACTTTGAACACGTATGGTCCACGACCCCTGTTAACGAATTTGTCAATGTCAGCCCCCAAAGAAGTCATAGCGAACATCGAATTGTAAGCCCTTATATTGTCCATAAAATGAGAAACCGTAAACAATCGCTTCAAGCGAAGAGGGTAATCAGGCTGACGACGCAAAACCACCCTGCCACCCATACAACACCGATGATATTCCAGAAACCAAACGCCTCCATGTTTCAACCGCTCTCAAACCAAAATAGTGGGCCACAATGCCCGCAAACTCTATTGCACCGGCCCAGGGACGTAGGTAGATGGTGCCCCTGAAAAGGAAAGTCGGAAAATGAGGGCAAAACAATAGACTACACATACAGCAACAATACGACTACCCTGCAACAATTAAATATAAGTAGCACTCGTACCTGCGGTATTCCTCGCTGGCACAGCCGAACCCGCAGGCACACGACGTTCCCTTGCACGTGAGGTTGAACGTTGGCCTACAACAAAAAACAGAGAATAAGAACGCGGCAGAAGCAAGTGAAGACACGTAGAGAACAGCCAAAGAAAAAGCAACTAAGGACTTAAGAACCTGAGATCGCAAAAGCAACAAACACAAAACCTACATTGCCGATGGCGCGCGGGTAAGGGCGTGGCTGCAGGGACAGCAACGTGAGGACCCGATCCAGTGACAGGCTGATGGGCTTGAATGCCAGCGCCACATGGAGTATTAGCAGAAGCACCTACGATGATTGAATAGAAAGAATCAAATACCAAAGCGTTATGCTAAAACCACCGACATGCGTATCAGGAAAGCAAAAGAAACCACGTAGATACACAGAGCAGAGAAATACCTGGCCGAAGACCAACATGCACGGTGGAAGAATTATCCGATGCAGCGACCTCATGGTTGCCCTGAACGTCAACGGCAAAGGGAACGCGAGCAGAAAAGCCCACCCCACCTGCAACGAAAAGGGCCAAAAATATAGTCAGATAATAAGACTGCCGCCGAATACTGAAACCGGAAAAAGCAAAAGAAAACACAAAGAGCAGGCAACAGCAGTGCAAGAAAGTAAATTCAAAGAAATACCCAGAGCTGCAAGAGGGAATGGCACCGGAGGATGTCGGCCCACCCGACGGCACGCCTACAGGCGTAGTAAAAGGGCAGTCCGATACGGTGGCCTCCTGATGATGTTCAGTGTTAATGTCAAAAGAAACATGGGCAGATGAGGTCGCAACACCTGCAACGGCAAAGACAAAAGGTGAAGCCATATAATAAAGCAAAGAATGAATTCTAAAACGGATAAAAGAAAGAGGAGACACAAACCCCAGGCATCAGCGACCTACAAAACCAAAGTGAAATACGCACCCGGACAAATATAAAAACCAATACAATAGTTTAAAGCAATAGAAAAAGGCAACAGACACGTAGGAAAACTTACGCTGAGCATCATATCCACTCTCGCAAGAAACAGCGGGCATTCGCAACAGCTACAGGAATAACATACAATAAAAATGAAGACCATAAAAGAGCACGACATTCACATGTAAAAATATGGGCGCACATACAACAACACCCGTATATCAAAAGCTACTAACCTTCAAAAGACAATGGCAGCGCATCATCTAATTTCCCCTTGCCCTTTCCAACGCAACTACCCGGCTCCGACAACCGCTGACAATGACTAACACATGGCTCGCGAGAAGAGCCAGCCTCATTAATGACTATTCCACGTGTCATCCTTATAGGCGCAGGCTCAAAACTATCCCAAACGTGATCAACAACCAAACCATCATCCACATCCATAGAATCTCCAAAGGCATCTCCTTCGTTAATGACACAATCCGATGCAGAACCGGAACCCACAAAAAAAGAATGACCAAGACCCAAATCACTTGGATCAGAACTAACTGAAGAATCGGTAACTACAACAACACTACCACTAACCGATTCATCCTCCTGCAACCTACAACGACTACTATTCCTACGCACGACCTTACTCTTAATTTTCATGTTTCATAGCACACCTTAAGGTACAAACACAACAATTTCCTAGGCACTTTCCACACCCCAGCTTAAGACAGAAATACAGCAATCTCCTAGACACCCCAAAGACATGATATAACATAGAAAATCAAGGCAGCCACCGGAAAAAAATCCAACAAAAACACATATGATAAAAAAACCAACGACAAAAAGCAAGAGTCAAACTACCGATTACCTACCTCCAACAAAAGTCCAGTCTAAAAGAAATGCGTCGGAGATGAAGATCCGTACCGCTGAGTGACAAACGCACAACGTGAAGACACGTATGCAAAAGAGACACGCGTATAAGAATGCGGTGTTTTCCAAACTAATGTATTACTCTGTAACCATGTTTAGGCAAGTAACAGCTGACAAAGAGGCCAAAGATAGTCGTGGATGGGTTGAAAAAATACGCAAGCAAAAAAGGCCCATAAAGCTAGCAGCCCTAAACGACAGGGGTGGGCACCGTTTTGTGTCCCCATTTTATATATATAGTAATAAATGAATAAATAATTAAATTTATGTAATTCGGGTTATTCGGTTTTCGGTTATGGGTGTTCGGTTTTCGGTTATTCGGTTCGGTTTTCGGTTCGGTTTAATCAATTTAAGTTCGGTTCGGTTCGGTTTTCGGTTATACCCAGAAAAAAAATTAACCGAACAAACCGAACCGAATAAACCGAAAAACCTAATAACCGAACCGATGAACACCCCTATGTTTGACCCCTCATTCTCTTTTTTTGTCAGGCTGTATTAGAGGTGAAAAAAAATGGTTCTTGAACTGAACCGGAAAAAAAACAAAAACCGGTTTTAGTATAACCGAACCGGCGGTAAATGGCCCGAGTTCGAGCTTTAGCAACCTTGGGTTCGAATCGGCTTGTTTTTACCCTTATTTAATAGATATATTATAGATATTGTAATCTTGATGGTCACGTTTCTTAAATTTCTAGCGGGTTTTAATGTTAAGTATAAAATAGCATTTCTAAAAAAAAGTAAGTATAAAATAATACAAATTTCATTCAACCAAATTTAAAGTATCATGTTGCACCTTACCTTGAAATTTAAAGGATGCCAAAATTTTGCTTAGGCAAGTCGAGGGTGGTGGTAAATTCTATTTTCATAATAAACTTATATCATGGATGGAACTTAGAAGTGACCGAGAGGGTTGTGGTCATCCCAAAATTTTGACCCTCTGTACATTTATTCCATTTTATATATGGTTTTAGCTATTTTAAATACAAAAATTTCAATGTAGTGTATATCGGCCTTTCAAAAATAAATATTTATCAATTTGGCCCCCTCACCAATAGTGTTAAAGTTCGATCCTTAACTTATACCAAAACATAACCATAAGCTCAAGTGGTAAGCTCGTATAAAAGTAAAAAAATGAGATTACTAGCCACAATTTTAACAAGCTCATAACCATATTTGAGGAACAACCCTAATGAGCTTACTAGTCACACTTTCAACATCTTTTTAAACCATTGTTAATAATAATTAGAGTTAACAACATTTTTGGTCCTTATGGTTTGTCATGGTATTTTAGTTTTAGTCTATTAGTTTAAAAAATCTTGGATCCTGTCCTAAAATGAAACATCCGCTACGGGTTTGGTTCATTTTGTCATTGACTGTTAGTTTGACCAGTTAACTAACATAAAATGATTAAACATACCCTCGTCTATGTCTTTTGAAAAGACTAACATTGTTACACCCGTATGCCATCAAGGTATTATTAAATGTTAGTATTAATTCCTTATGTTATGTTAGTATGTCTATAATTCTTAAAGGTTTCAACTAAGAAATAGAACTAGAAACTTTTGTAGCCAAAGTATAAATCTTAGAATAGGGGGACTTAAGTTGTCAATGGAGCTAAGTGAAATAAATATAAAAAGAGAAAACTAGTCTCATTTGAGACTTATCCAGAATTTTGAGAGGTTACCTTAAGGTGAAGAAAGGTACTTAGAAGAAGAAGTCATATCAAGAACATCTACAATTGAGCCAATTCTGGACTTGTGTTGGTGACTAGTAAGATTGTAAGAACTTCTGATGGATCTAAACACACACCTTGTGTTAGTGATACTTTGAGCTATATTAATAAGCACGCGGAATATACTTAGTAATACTTAGAAGATAGATTATGTAAGTGAGAACAGTTTAACATAAAGCTCCAATATTATTAAGAAATAATACGAGTGATCTTGCTTATCACTAGGGTTACACCTTGAAGCTTATATGAATAATACGTGAGTATTTCGTACTCTAAACAATGACCTAGGACTTCATTTATAGCACAAGGAGTCCTTTACAAGATAAGTATAATCCTAACAATATAGAATATACACAAGATCTTTTCTATACTTATCAATATACGTCTACATAACAATTATCCTAATAGTAGTGGTAATAATATACTAGCAGTGGTAATGAGTTTCCACTGCTAGTGTAATCTTTAAGTGTCTTCCACAAGAATATCAATGGTAACTGTTAGCTTTATTCCTAACAATCCTCCCTAAACTTATGATTTCTCTGCAAATCAATAAGTTTCTTCAATCTGCATCTTCTGTAAGGATTTGGGGAATTCTTTCAAACACTTCACTTTCTCCTTAATTCCTGAATAGCTCTTGAACATTGATCTTGAAGCCTAAGTAACAATGCTCTAACCTTCTCATTATCCTCATGAACTCTTATTGTTGTACACAACATCACAGTGAGAGTTTCAACTCTGAGTGGGTATTCTTTCTCAGCAAACATGAATGCATCCACTCCATCTGATGTAGAAACATGATAAACATCACATGAATCATAATAAAACCATTTAGTACCAGGACATGAACATGCAAATTTCCATAAATCATCATTAGCATCTAGATCATAGAGCCTTCTTAAATTAACCCATAACTGCATTTCCTTCATATCTTTAATCTTGTCAGCATCAAACCTTTCTTGAACTAATCTCCACAGTGTATCCAGATCATGTCTGTCACATGCTTTGATGAGCTCTTCAAACAAAATAAATGACAAAGTTTCACCACCTAGCCTTGTAATCTTCCATGTTGGAGCAAAATTGCTATCAGTGTAAACTTCCCAATCAACAATAGGATGTCGACTTGCGGTGGGTCGGGATAAAATCTCCTTCTTCAATTAATATCATTCCGGTCATCCATTCTTGATGAATTTCTCGACTTGAACTTCTTGTTCTTCAAGAAATTTTGTCTTCTTAAATGTCCGAGATTCACTATCTTTGGCCTTTCTCTTCAGATTAGGAGACCTTCTTTCTTCTTCTTCAGAGTTCATTGGAATAAAATCTTGGTCTTGCCTTTTAACTCTGTAGTAGATACCTTCAACTTTATCATCAAGCATTCCTTTTAACTGATGTCTTTTCCAGCCACCAACACTGCAACAATAATATTTCATCATTGAAATCACATGTGCCTTAGTTGGTTGTCTTGGTTTCTTTTGACCTTTCTTGACTGAAACAATTACATCTTGAAGTGCTTGATTATTCTTCATCTGAATGAAATCCTTTAACTGAGCAGTTCTTTGTTATTCAGTTAAAGACTTATCTGCAACTAGGTCAATTGCCTTTTTCTTGACTACTGGATCATTAGCAATCAAGAAATCAATCTCTTGTTCTGTAGGTACATAGCTAAACTCTAGAGTCTTTTCTCTGAATATTGTAGGTGGAACAGTGGAAATTGGATTGACATCCATTGGATCAGTGGTTTCCATTCTGTCCAGCCTTTTAGCCTCCATGAAATCTGCAATTTCTAGTTCATCTATCTTTTTCTTGTTTGCAACTTCATCTTCTCCAATCTTTCTAGCAACTTCAGCATCATGATCAATCTGAGCTTGTTCTTTCTTTGAAATCTTTCTTCTTGGTTGCTCTTCACTCTGCACAACTTCTTTACCTTTTTCTTTCTTCTGCTTTTCAATTTCTTCACTTGCGGTGGTAATATCTTGTCCAAGAGTGGGAACTCTTGGCTCTGCAGTGGAAATTGTATCGATGGTAAAATCTGCGATTGCGAGTTGCATCGATGAAAATTTCTTGCTCTAGTTCTTTGTTGAGGAACTTCTTTTGAATATCATCAACTTCCTCAAGACCTTTACATGAAACACCTTCATCTCCAAAGTCAATTCTCCTCCCTTGGTTTCAAAGATTTTCCTCCCTGTTTGGGAGAATTTCCCAAATCTTTATTGAAATTTTTGAATCACCCTCATCAGTGAGGATGGAGATGATAGCACAATCTTTGCGCTTTTCCTTTGCTTCAACCCCCGCAACTCTTCCTTCAAGGTTTGAATCTCTTCTTTCAAATGTTTAACATCCTTGGCATGTTGCTCCTTTAGTTGTGCCAAGTCTTTCTCCGAGATTCAACCCGCTTAGCTAATTTGGTACAAAGTTCCATCAAATCCATTTGTTGCCCATCGCCTCAACACTTCCAAGTGTGTGACTGTTGGGAGAGGTGAATCATAGGGCATTGGCTCGATTCCTCCCTAGTTAGACTAGAGTGAAGCACGGAACCACCATTGCTTGTGCCTAAACCAAAAGGATCGGTACATCTTTGTGTTGTAATGGGAGGAGTTGGTTGTTTGTGCCTCTCTCATAGGGTGTGAAAGCGGTGGAGTGTAATCAATGTTTGGAACAATGATTATGGGTGAGTTTTGTACTGTGAAATCTTGGCAAGCATTTGAGGAAAAGAGGTGTAATAATCCTATTGTCATCTTTGTTCATGTTTTGAAAACTTTAGGTTTAAGGCAACGGATTTTATAAACTCTTGTATGGGGTTGCAGTTGAAATTCATTTAACACTGCTTGCACAAACCTTGGATACATCAAAAATTTTGTTGAACTCTTTACATTGCCTTTCATACGTGTAAAAATATATTTTGACCAATTAAAAATCTTATCAAGAGCTAGACAAACCAAAGGGTAAGCCATTGTTGAACCGAATTGCTCATAAGATGTTTTCTTAGGACTAAGACAATGTAAAGAGTATGTATCAAAAATCTCCAATGAGGACATAAACCACTCTCTTTGAAAGTAGCCTTTTGTCGGTGGTATCATACCCCATGGATGAAAGATGTGCATGAATTTACGGCATAGGTAATGTGATGATACCATTGAGATCATCCAATTGGAGAATTCTCTTTAAGGATGCCTCGGTAACATCAATAGTTACCCCGTCCACAGTGGCTCTAAGAGCATCCACTGTTTCATGTGTATCTTTATTTTCAATGGTTATGGACTGAACAGAAGTCCAAAACTGTTTGATTTGTAAGATATAGATTTTGGGATTAAGAAGTAAAGCATACCTTATATGGGTAGTATTTAGAAAGTCCACAACCTGATGAAAAACATGGCCACTCTTCTCGTTTGACTTTTCCAAGTAAGCCACTTGTTTGTGCTCATCTGCAAAAGTGATAGGTGCCATAGTAACTTTTGATGAAAAATATATTATGTCAGTATGAAGTGAATAAATAACTCGCCAATTGAGATAGAAAGATATATAGTGGTAGGGTTTAAGAGTTTTGCGCAAGAAAGATTATCTAAGGAAAAGATTTATCTTTAGAGGATAAATAGCAATATAGAAAGGAGATAATCTTCTAAAAATTTTATCCTATATATATATATGGAAAGCAATTAACTCTCAACGGCTAGTAAAAAATAGTTCTTGACACAACAGCTTGTAACGGCTAGATCAATGATGGTAAAAATAACAATGTCGGTGGAAAGCTGTGAACTAGCGGTGGTAATTTTCATAAAATTTTCAAAGAACAAATGGTAAAGAAAACATATGAAAATTGGATCGCTCTTTATCATAGTTTTAGCAAACTACCGACTATCAACGGTTTGATATGTCTTTACCATGTTAAGTCTTTACCAATAGCCGTTTGCTCTGGACTAGCCAACTCTTAATCATAAAGAATATGATGAGTTGATAACCATATAGTTTTTGGTAAACTATCAACCATAATCGGATTTGTTAAGTCTTTACCAGTAGCCGTTTGATCTGGACTAGTTGATTCTTATGTGAATTAGACATGGTGAATCAATAACCATTTGTTGTGTGTCTCAGATACACACCTTTTATGACCAACTCTCAGCCAAGAATGGTTATGTACATGTATGTGTTAGCATAATACAAAGAATATGAATAACCAACTTGTTTTAACCAAAATTACATTTAACCAAGCCACTATTTAAAAATATCTTCCCAAAGTCAACCCGATAATATCTATATTTACTCTTCAACCTACCAAAATAGGGAAGAATAAATATATTCTTTAATGAACCCTTGTGATCGACTTTGCCTATATAAAGAGGCTCGGCACTTCATAGTCTTTACCAAAATACATTCTAACTCACAAAATCCCTAAACATCACCATGAGCAATCCTTCCAACATCATTGACATCTCGTCTGATTCTGAGACAGAGATTTTGATCGCTTCTAAGTCATCTTCAGAGGCCTCAGGGTGGGCAGGTTACTTTCCACCCTGGGCTGCAAGCACTTCGTCCAAAAAGTCAACAAAGAAAACTACCAATCCTGCACCTGTTGCCAGACCTGCACCTTCTCTTGAGTTCTACTCCAGGTCATCAGATGATGATGCTAATGATGAGACCTATTCCTTGTCCAAGAAGTTGCCAAGGGCTCTGACAAAAGCATTGGAAACAACTCTCTCAAACATGAAGCAGATATCCATACCAGTGAAGCCTGCAAGACTACCAAGGCCTCCTCCACAAGTTCTTGGTCTTGCTTGTCCAAGAATGCAGTCAACCTTTGAAAACAAGAGGAAGAGAGCACAGAAGAACAATCATGACTATGAGGGCAAGGGCAAGAAGCCAATGGAGTAGCTGATGTAAGGTGTAGGGATATAGGATGTGTTAGATTGTTATCTTTTGTGTTTTGATTGTGTTTGTTAGCACTCTCTCTTTGAATGTAATGAATCTTCTTTATGAATGGAATAAAGTTTCTTTGTTTTACTTTTTCCACTGTGAGAGTAACTTTTACCACTACTTGCATTGTGGTTTCCACTATTAGCCTTATTTTCTGCATTAAAATCAGTGGACAAACAAAAATACAAGCACTAAACAGCAACAACTCTAATGTATACAAGTAATCCTTCATACCTGCATATCACAAACATAAACCAAAAACATTTCTCTCTCAAAAACTTATTTCTCTCCAAAAATCACCATGAGTCATTCAAACCCTATCAATGTCTCATCTGACAGCTCATTTTCGGATAGTGTTTGGGATGATAGTGTTTGGCATTATGTTCTGAACAATCCAGGTAGATTGAAGAAAGAGGTGTTTGAAGAGGTTTCTTCAAGAAAGAGAACTCATTTGACCATGAGCACTACCCCTTCAGATGTTGGTCCATCATCACTCCAACCAATGCCTCAGGATGCCATCATCAAAGAGGACAACTCTGATGATGAAACAGCTGAAAGAGTCCTTGTGGTTCCTCCCCTTGCAATAGTGCTTCCACCAGAAGAGCTACAAGCACCACCTTCTCTACCATTGTTGACAACACCACCACCAGAGGGTCCTTCATCATCCTCACCACCTGTTGGAGGAATGGTGAAGGGGCTAGCATGCCTCAAGGTGTGGAGGGTGATTGATAGGCGAATGGCGCCTAAAGTGATGCCAGATTGGGCCTTTCCTAAGAAGCCTTAGGTGGTAGTTGGTGGTTAGCTTGGGGTAGGGTTGGGGTAGGATGTGAAGCTTGTGTCATCAGTTGGTAGTTGAATGATGTTTTCTGTTTTCATTTCATGTAATGATGCTGGTTGTTTGTAATAGATGGATGTATCCTCTGCACTCTGTGTGCAGATTTGTTTGATAATAATAAGAATCCATGTCTTTAACTTTAAATTCCTTGCATCATACTGGTTGTGATTTACTACATTTATCTGCAAAAATCTTTGTGTAGATTACTAGTTTTGATAATCCCTTTACCAACAACTTTTCCATTAACTTCACCTTCAAAGCTGACATACTGTCCATCATAGTGTTCAAAATCTGAGATATAGGACTTGTTGCCAGTCATGTGCCTTGAACATCCACTATCTGTGTAGCCTTGATCTGATCTTTTTATCCTTGGATGTTTCTGCACATATAAGAAAGGAGTTAGATTCCTTTGGGGACCCAAGCCATGATTGACTTGGATCTGCCTCGTGTATCAATATAGTTATATCTATCAAAGGTCATTGATACACCATTGGGATTGCTTGTAGAGGTATTTCCTTTAGGTTTCCATTCCCAACGTGTTGAGGCCTTCACATCATTTCCCATGTTACCCCTGGTCTTGTTTACAACCCTTGCAGTGGGAACTTTTGATTGAGCAGTGGTAACTACTGGTTTAGATTTTGGTACCCACTGTTGGTTATAGTTAACCCTTTTATCAGAAAAAGACCTTTTCCTGTTTGTGCAGATTTTTCAAAAGTTGTTTTGGATTTTGCACTTGTAACATGTGATTTAGGGTAGCAAGTGTTGATGCTTTAGCGGTGGCAAAAGTTTTAAGACCACTTAGTTGAAGCGCTCTTGGGATCATTTTTGTGTGAATTAGGGTGTACATTATTTTGAAATCTGTTTGACTCCACCCTTTTATTCCTATGGACTTCCCTTCTCCCAACATGATAGTCACAATTAGCATGTAAATGATTAAAGCTACCATAGATATAACATGATTTATTGTACATAACAAAATCACTACCTAGTTGTTGAGATTTGACATGATTCCAACTCCTCTGGTTACCCCTAGGAGTTGATGACTTGTTTATATACATCTTAGCATACCTTACAGTTGATCTAGGTTTGTTAACTTGTTTCCTAGGTTCCTCTGTAATAGTATTTGCAACTTTTAGGATAGAAGCCTCTACATTCTTTTTAACATTCTCATCTACAACAGATGAGTCATTTGTACTTTCAAAAACATCAAGTTCATGCTTAACCTCTTCCTCACTTGTCACAAATTTGAGAGGACCATATTCACGAATAGGTTCCTGAAAATCTTCTAGGCCTGTATGAGCTAAATATATGCCAGGAGGTGATGGAACACCCCTTAGTGGTGGAGGAACAATATTGTATCCCATACCAGACTTAACTTTACTAGTAATTTGAGCATTCCAAATTTTATCAATTGACTTAGACTGATAATAACAGGTGTCAACAAATAAATTGACATTCTCATTAATCTTTTTAAGTTTTTAAACTCTTCTTTAATGCCTCATTCATCGTTGTCTTATGATCTATCTCTTCTAAGAATAATCATATCATCATTATATTTTGACTCATTTGCTCTATAATGCACTAGTTGTGTCTCTAATACGATATGCCTCTTCTAAGGTTTGACATAGCATAATTAGCGACAAACAACTCGTTCTTTGGTTTTCAAAAGATTCATTAAGCCTTCACATTCTCTAGAAGCCCTACATGTTTTAGAACAACTTTCAAAATTTTGTACCTCAGTCGAGAAATCCATGAGAGCATGTTACAGAGACACAAGAGCAAGATCGAAGGATGTTCCTCTTGTTCATCGACCATGAAACTCCAATCATAACTCACACCATCAATTGCCAGCATTGCCTTTGGTTCTTCCACAATTGGTTCTTTCTTTTGCTTGTACCAAGTAGACCTTTTATCCTGGTTCCTTGGTCTTCTACATTCTCTAGCAAAATGTCCCAACTTGTGACAATTGAAGCACTCTACTTTCTTTTTATCGAACCCTACAGTTTCACCACCATTAATATGAATTGGCTTGCCAGTCTTCTTGTAGAATTTCCTAGCCCTCATGCTAAGAAGAGCTATCTGCCATTTTATGTCCATCTCCTCCAAGTCATCTTCATCAATTTGCTCTATGTCTTCATGAGTTAATATAGAGCCATTAACTTGAGTGGAGATAAAAGCATAAAAGGTAGGATCTCCAATACCAAAGAACCTTCTTCTTTGAACTGCAGTGGTAACACTAACATTACCGATGGAAAGCTGTAGAACCAAAGAAGGGCAAAATCATCATCATAGTCATCTTCGAATCATCATGTCAACAGAGGTTGACAACAATGCCAAGTTGCTAGAGCTTGTACCAAGTTTCCATGCCTTCTTCAATCTTTGTTCAATGAGTTTGAAGTTGTTGTAAAGATCATTGAGCTTCATAGTTTCAATTTCGTGTTTATTTTCCTGCATCGTAACATTTGTATGAAACTCGAAGGCAAACTTCTTAGAAACTTTAAATTGAGGTCTTCCTTTTCTACCTCAATGCCAAACACGATCGGTTGTGTGACAATCTTCGGAGTTTGGTGAAGATGTTGTCAGTGAGTCATTGCTTGAAGCGAAAAGTTTTCATAACTTTGCTTCAACAATGTCTTTTGTGTCTTCTTTGTAGCATCATTGCCACCAAACACCGGCGGATCTCTTCAAAAGTTCTTTTGTTGTCTTGAACTTGCTAAAAGCAATGATCGATCTTTAGGAAGAGTCATTAGTAACAAACTTATGGCCTTCGGTCATTCTTCTTCTTTGCTCTTTCATCATTAGTTTGTGTACTAAACTGTTACAACTTCGTGTCACCAACTTTCTCGATCTTGGTAATGACTTGAAGGAATCACCAATTAAGATGATCTCCATAGAGCATAGTCTTGTATGAGGAAATATTGCTCAATCATTATCCTCCACATCTCAAACTCATTAAGTTTGAGCTTAGGAAGCCTTGGAGCGAATTGATTTGGTTGTTTTCCATCTCCATTGAATTGAGTGAGTAGGTTAAGCTTATTCCTTGGATCTTCTAAATCAAAATACCATAACCTTCGCTCTGATAACACACACCTTGTGTTAGTGATACTTTGAGTTATATTAATAAGCACGCGGAATATACTTAGTAATACTTAGAAGATAGATTATGTAAGTGAGAACAGTTTAACACAAAGCTCCAATATTATTAAAAAATAATACGAGTGATCTTGCTTATCACTAGGGTTACACCTTGAAGCTTATATGAATAATACGTGAGTATTTCGTACTCTAAACAATGACCTAGGACTTCATTTATAGCACAAGGAGTCCTTTACAAGATAAGTATAATCCTAACAATATAGAATATACACAAGATCTTTTCTATACTTATCAATATACGTCTATATAAAAATGATCCTAATAGCAGTGGTAATAATATACTGGCAGTGGTAATGAGTTTCCACTGCTAGTGTAATCTTCAGTAGTGTCTTCCACAAGACTATCAGTGGTAACTGTTAGCTTTATTCCCAACAACTTCAATTTCATATCTCTAATCAAGTAAGTATTTTCCCCAATCCTTATGATAAGGGTCTTGAAATTAGAAGTTTAAAGTAGTAATAAAAGATGCCCAATTCCTTAAAATTACTAGTTATAGTCTCTAATTAAGATTAATTATTGTTTAGGAAGCTTAAGGAAGTGGTGACTTTACTTGGTAGAAATCCTTTGAGCAATTTGGAGGTTAGTATAGTGGGTTATTGTTGTATCATGTTATATTATGATTTATTGATTATTGTTATAGTTGTTGGAGCTTGTTATAGTAGCTTGGATCCATAGCTTTTATATTGTCAAGTAGTGTAAATACCAAATAAAAAGGTATGTACTTATGTTATAGATGCTCCATGAATCCTTTCTTGTTGTTAAAGTATTACTTGCACTTAACCCGTTTACTTACTAAGCATTCCGCTTATGTTATAGTTGATGATGTTTTGTAGGTCCTAGCAAGGAGGATAAGGGTAAGAATCAAGTGTAGAATGGACTTTGCTCGAGCTCCTAGTTGTACTAGTCTTTTGGAACTAAGGTGTTGAAGTTGGAAGCCCCAAAGATTCAAGTAACGTTTTGGTATACTTTTTGGGTCATATAGTCTTTCTTTTATTATTGGTTGTAATTACGTTTTATGTTGTCTAAAAGGTTTTATCAATAGTGTCAAGCTTTTGTAGTTATGGGTCAAATTATTAGTGAATGATGTTTGGCGCAATGTCAATTGCTTGTTTTGAAGGTTAAAGTGTCGAAATATTCAATGGTAATAGTTCCTATAAGTGTTGTGAAGTTTACTTATGGTCTTGTTAATATTCCTGAAGTGTAGAGTGGTATAATTGGGTCCTAGTGCAGGAAATCTGCACTATTTGTGCAGGTCTGGGTTCCAGACGGCGTCGCCAACTGGGTGACCCCGTCTGGTTAAAATAGTTCTGAGCCGTCAGGTTATGTCCTGTCTCAGACGGCGTCCCAATTAAGGGGTTGCGGCGTCGCACCTAGAAGGTGTCGCCGTCAGGTTAAATTAGTTCTGAGCAGTCAGGCTTAAATGTTCATTTTACAGATCTGGCATTCCTTTAAAGGCGGACGGCGTCACGTAATGTGGGTGACGGCGTCTGCCCGTCAGGATGAACTATTGAGTCCCTTCTTTCAAATCAAATTAAAAGGGAAATTCCCCGAGTCTTCTTTTCTTCGTAGTTCATATTCAAGGTTATTTAGTAAAAAGGGTCATAAAGTCGTTTTGGTTCACACTATTTTAAAAAGTTTTAAAATTTCCGTTTTGGGGGCGTAACAACTTGGTATCATAGCCTTGGTCTAAGAGATTTAGGATCTTTACCTTAGAAATAATGTTGTTTGATGAGACACTTTTTTGTCACGATTCTCATTAACAATGGTTTAGAAAGATGTGGATACACTATATGAGTTGTTATTGTTGTGATATAATGTAAATCCACTTTGAGCTATTTATTAAGGTCTCCTTTATCTTCCATTGTCCATAGGTTAAGTAATTGAACATGCCTAAGGTTTAGAAGGAACATGCAATCGTAATTCAGAATATATGTGGGAATGTGGGATCACAACCAATTACTCAATTTCATTATCCTTATTCTTAATCTTTGAGCCAGGAGAGACCATTGTTATCTTGTCATTTATATAGCCTCAAGCCCCAGAAAAAGCAACTTGATAAGTTTGAAAGGGAGAGGGGGGTGTTAGATTAGATATTGGCTGTGATGGCTCAACTCTTTCTTTTGATTTATACAACAACAACAACAATATCCAATCCCGTCCCATATGAACGAGGTATGGGGGAGGTGGTGTGTAGAGGTAGACAAGGATACCTCTACTTTAAGGTAAACCCGAGAGTATGGAGACCGGAGACTGCTTCCAAGAAGATCTTGACAATTTACTTGATTTATGCAATGTGAATATTGTAGCATCTATGACATTATGATTGAGTTTAACATTTCAACTCTAACAAAAGATATTGGTTAATTTGTCTGATCCACTCGATACTACTTTAGTTCTAACAGAGTAAAACTGGCAGCTAAGGTTAAAGGAAAAAGTATGAATTAGTGTTTTGTTGGTGCTGATGTTTTGTGAACTCACTAACTCCTAAGCTTGATAATCAATTTTCAGGTCCTGAACATGAAGGTGCACACAATGGAGGAAAGAAACGCGTCATTTCTGGAATAAGAAGTACCTTTACCCCAAAAAAAATGACAAATAAGAAGTCTATGAGGGGTTATAGCAAACCGAGTTGTGCACGTGACTCTTAATATTTTGATTATATAAATATGGTTTTGTCGAGTATCTCAAGTTTTGTGTTTTACTAAATTGTTCTTCATCCTCATGTTTGATTGCAATTATAAAACGCCTCTTCTCTACATGTAAATGAGTTAATTCATAATTGTGACTTATTATATAAGGGGATAGTAGTTTGTATTAGAATTCATCAATGTAACTGAATTTACTAAGTGATTGACCTATTAGATTTTAATCGCACTGTTGGGTAGATGTTGTGGTGTGGATGATAAACAACTAATCTAGTACTCTGATTTTATGGAAAAGGTTCAATATGGGAAATCCTGAAAATGCTGCAACTTTTTTCGTGTATTTTTGTCATGGGCAGCTAAAATTGATTCCTTGGTTGGCAGTGAAGCCCGTGCTATGTACGAGAAGCAGCAGTCGCACACTCTCATCGTAATCTTGGCTTAAGCCAAAATACATGTAGAACCGGTGGCGAAATGACCAATTTAATTACATCGAAGTTTCATGAATTATATTAGGGTTAATAGATAAATAAGTTACTAAAGTTTGAAAAAATGTTTGCCAAAGTTGCTATAACTTAAAACGTTACAAATAAGTTACTCAACCTTTTGTCACTGATTACATAAGTTACTAGCATAGTTTTAACCTTTTACTACATATTTTTTTTTAGAATGACAATTTTTTGGACGTTATTCTACGTTTTTGTACTTTTTTTACAATTGTGTACACGTTTGTACGTTTTTGGACGTAACTTTACGTTTTGATATATTTTCATACTTTTTTATACGTTATTATAGGTTTTTGAACGTTATTATACGTTTTCTTGCATTTCCTTACTTTTTAAAATGTATAAACACGTACAGAGATGTATGAAAGCGTACACAAACATATAAAGGTGTATCAAAATGTAAAACTAGTATGAAAACGTACAAAACTGTAAAAAGACGTATAAAACGTACACAAACGTATAAAAGCGCACACAAATGTAAAAAAAATTATCAAAACGTATGAAAATGTTTGAAGACGGACGAAAACGTACAAAACCATACAATAGCATATAAAAACGGATAGAAACGTACAAAAACGTATGAAAACTGACGAAAATATACAAAAACGTACGAAAACATACAAAACGTAAAAAAACGTACGGCAACATAGAAAAACGTATAAAACGTACAAAAACGTACGAAACGGACAAAAATATACAAAAACGTACGAAAATGGAGAAAAAAAAGGTACAAAATGGAGAAAAACGTTCAAAAATGTAAAAATAGTACGAAAACAGAGAAAAGCTTACACAGACATAAAAAACGGATAGAAACGTACGAAAACAGACGAAAATATACAAAAACGTAAGAAAACATAAGAAAAAAAATACGAAAACGGAGAATAACGTACATAAACATATAAAAATGGGTAGTAACTTTTTTTTAAGGTTCAGTAACCTATTTAATAAACCCGTGAACTATAGTAACTTGCTTGTAACATTTTAAACTATAGTGTCGACGTGGACAAGATAACCGGTATATCATACGGTTGCCCACCTTGGGAGTAACTTAAGTGTAACTTTTCTTAAAGTTTAGTAACCCATTAAATAAACCCGTGAACAAGAGTAACTTGTTTGTAACGTTTTAAACTATAGTAACTTAGGCGAACATTTTACCAAACTTTAGTAATTTATTTGTCTATCGACCTATTATATTACACTGTTACATAGAATACAATGCCGAATTGACCCATACTTGTAAATGGTTTAGGTTGTACCAAACAGGGGTGAGATCAATAAAGATCACATAAAAATTAAAGATCAAATGGATCATTCTCAACCATTCATTTTTAATCAAATTAATTAAATTCACTTTCACCCTTATATTTAAAAATAAAATATCTCACAAACCGTTAATAGTTAGATAAAACTAATTATACCATTACGAAGAATAAAATTATCTTTCTATAGAGATCCAATATTGTATACTTTCGATTTAACTTATTTTTATCGTTTTGGGTTTCGATATATTACACTATAAATGAAAATTTTAAAAATACTCTTTGCGTTAACACAACCCCTAAACCCTAAAAACCCTAACCCCTAAACCCTAAAAACCCTACCCTAAACCCTAAAACCCTAACCCTAAACCTTAAAACCCTAACCCTATACCCTGCAAAACCCAAACCCTAAAACCCTAAACCCCTAAAACCCTAACCGCTAAACCAAAAACCTAAACCCTATCCATTAAACCGTAAGAAACCTAAACACTTAACCCATAAAAGTTTAACAAAAAAGTCAAACCCCTAAACCCTAAACACCTAAACCCTAATCAGAACCCTAAACCCACAAAAAGTCGGAAAAAATTTACGAAAGTATATGATGGGATATCAAATTAAAGGTAATTTTATCTTTATCGTGATGGTATAATTAGTTTCATCAATGATTAATGGTTTGTGAGATATTTAGTTTTAAAACGAAAGTGAAAGTTTATTTTATTGTTTTGATGAAAAAATGAGTGGTTGAGAATGGTTTAGTTGATCTTTAGTTTTTCTTTGATCTTTATTGAACCAAACTCGTACCAAACAATGGAGAATGTCTGGATTTACATATCAGCTTATTGCTTTCGCATGTTCAAAACTACATATAAAGTAGACAAGTTGTCTATCAACATCTCAGCCCTCAAAATGCTCATAATTTGTTGAGTTGCACCAAAATATTGCACGGGATCGGTACATGATGCATCCCAATTAGCAAAACCATAAAAAGAGAGTAATGAACCAGTCAAAAATCTGAGAATACAAACCGGTCCAAAAACAAATTTGTGAAGCGAACTAAAACTTTGAGCTCGTTTTGACTCGTAATTTAAGTCAAGTTTATCATCTAATACTCTAAATCGGGTAGCACTCTAAATCATTCACTGTATGCTAGTACTCTAAATCGGGTAGCACTAAAGCAATTTAGAACCGTGTAACAAGTAATAAACTACAAAAAAATAAATAACTACATATATGCATATTATGTACAAATTACAGACATTTAACATCTCAGGACAGGTAAAAAAAATCTATTTCAAACAAACAACATAAAAATACAACCTAATTAACAATTGGTGAATGTTCTCTACACATAGCAGCCGCTTTAATCATATTTGATTTAGCTGCATCCAGCAACGGGTCAACTTGAATCGCTTTATTAAAGCAGAACTTTGCTTCTTCCCATCGCCTCTCAGCAACAAATACAAGCCCGAGATTGTTATATGCAGGCGCATAACCAGGCTGCAAATCTAATGACTTTGTAAACATGGCTTTTGCACTTTCATATTGCTTTTGCTGTCGGTATAAGTTTCCCAAATTGCAAAAGATGGTATGTGCCTCTTCAGGCTTTGCCAATGATAAGGCCCGTTTATATACTGCTTCAGCTTTTGAAGATGATGAATCCAGTAGTTGAAGAGAGATGCCTAAAAAGTCATGAACGTTAAGAAACAATTTTGAAAATAAGACATCCAAACACCCCCTAAAGAACTCTTATAGTTTGATTTGAGTCCACTTGAATCCGTTATTTTGTGGTTAATAAAATCTAGTTTTTCAGTCAAACCATGTCATTTTCAAATATTAAGGAACTGGTATAGAATGGCGAAATACCTAGGTTTGACCAAGCATAGGAGCATTCTGTGTCACGAGCAACTGCGGCCTTGAGGTATGTTTGAGATGTTTTAAAGTCTTGGATACAAAGACTATGAAGCCCAAGTTGATGCCATTGTACTGGATCGTCGGGGTCCTCTGATATTGCCTGAAATAGTAAGGCAAACATTGATATAAACGTTGTTTATAATAAGTAAATATAACCTGAATTGACCTATTCATGCGTAAATGGGCCAATATTGACACCTTTAGTTGTGTAACCAAGAATATATAGATGGTTTTGAATTCATGGATAAGTTACCTGCTTTAAACTGTGAAGTGCTCGTTCTTCAACCTCCATTAGTTCATTTTGTTCAACTTTAAATCCTGCTGCAATTTCATGTTGGGCCTTATGAACCATAGCAAGCCCGGCCCAAGCTATGGGGAGCTCAACTGCCGAAGAGTCTCCTTCCTTTAATATCGAAGCCATTTCATTTCCAGCCCATGAAAGCTGTTCACTAGGATTTTGTGATCTTTCAGCTTCCCGGATTCGATGAACAGCAACAGCATATCGAGTTGCCAAACAATTAGATTCTAATTTCGCAGCCTGCAGAACAAAAGGTTTGAGGTTTTAATGACAGATTCTTATTACATCAAGGACCAAATTGCAATAAACACAAACGTTAATTTCTTTTACAGAAGGATTTTGAAAAAGATGATAATTACCTTCTCCAAACACTTGCCAGAGTGGTGATGATCACCAGTCATGTAATACGCATTAGCAAGATTGGTCCACACATGAGCACCTTTTGGGTCTGCTTTTGCAGCAGCTAATAAATATTCTTTAGCAACATTAACTGCAGTATCTCTATCCTCACAGACCCCATTGTCACCATTTGCCCCTGCACCTGAAAGTTGACATCGAAGACATCCTACTTAACATCTTAAATCTTTAACAAGTTTAACACTTTTTTAATAGCTGCAGCAACATACCTGCGACTATGGAGCCATATTTACACAAAAGAAGGGCAGCGTAGTTTATGAAAACAGCGGGATGGTTTTGGTCTTTTAGGATGAGGTCTTGGAAACATTTTTCTGAAAGCTCCAAGTTACCACTGGATACAAAGGGCCAGTCAGTTAAATTGTGTGGTAATCGATGTAAGATAATATATAAAGCAGGCATATCAGTGAAGAAAAGAACAATAAGATTATAACGGTGTACGCGTTTGCCATTTTGCACTTATTTTTATAATTACCTGATTATATAGGGGTGAAACAATCAATGTTGGACAATTGGTTTATCACAAGCTGCAAGAAATCAAATTATCTAAGGATAAAGTAGAATTACTTACGTTTACCCTTTCTTTAACCTATGTTAAAGACTCTCATTTCCATTTCACAAACCGCCACTACTTTTTTTCACATTAAAGCGATTTTTGGTCAATTTATCCACTAATTTTCTAAATGATCCGAATTTGCCCAACATTTAAACATCTGATATCACATTTCCGAAAAGAAGAAGCAGTTCCAAACACTTTTTCTACCGCTTATTTTATTTCTGCTGCTTATGTTATTCTGATTATCTAATATCACATAATCACTTTTATAAAGCAAATCCAAACACCCACTAAACTTCACATCAATCGCTTCTTGAACAATATCAAGCACAGAAACAGTTCAATCTATGGGTTCATCATTCACTCCGTGGGCATTAAAATGCATAAGTGGCAAATAATTTCACATCGACTAGTAAAATACATCAAAGTTCTAAGTTATTACCTTTGAAGATGAGCCATTCCAAGGTTCCCTATGCAATCCAAATTTTCAGGGGCAATCGCCAGCAAAGATGAAAGTACTGATATAGCACTCTGTACAAATAATAAGGGTCATCTTAGATCATAAAACATATTGTAATTAGGTAGAAAATAATAAAAAAAGAAAGCACTAGTACCCGCAAATGACCCGCTTTAAGTAGCAATACACCTACAGTGTTCCAAACAGAGGCCTGTCTAACATCAGATCTCATCGAGTCATTTAGCTTGCCAAGAATTTCGTCAAGCTCTTTACCCTCCACTTCTTTTCCTGGGCCATAATCTTCCGAACTTCCCAGCAAAATAGACTGCAAAGTAACCCAAATGAATAACGTCGTCGTTAATAGAGAGGAGATAATTTTGACCCGTCTAATTATAAATCAGTCAGTTCAGGTTATAACCACCACCAAATGGCCTAGTGGTAAGGCACTTGACGACCTCACTAGGTACACATTTGGGGTGGCCAGAGAAGAGTCGGAAACGGTCACAGGGATACCCCGCTTAGGCGGTCACGACTCACGGGGGTACCCCGCTTTGGCCACGTACATATGAGTCAAAAGACTCGCCCTCCCCGGGTAATGTGAGCAGGGGAAAACCTCAACCATTTAGTCGGTTCAGGTTATGTTTTATCTCTAACGGATAAAACATGTAAAATAGATAAAAAAGAATAGCTGAATAAAAAACAGGCTGAACGGGTCGAAACAATAAAAGTCGCCAAAACCATTGTTTCAATGCATAAAACCTCTTAAATCGTTTGTTTCAATAGGAACTATCAAAATAATGTTTTTTTTTTTTTTTTTTTTTTTTACAGCAGGCAAACTTACTAACTGTAAACGCCTTAAATTTGTGAGACAAGAAGTTCTTCGGGTAACCACCACCAAAGTAGCCTAGTGGTGTGACTCCGTGATATCCTCACAAGAGGTCTTGAGTTCAAACCTCACTAGGTACACATCTTGGGGTGGCCAGGGAAAGGGTTCGGAAACGGACACGAGCTACCCGGTTAGGCAGCGGAAATCTAAGTCAAAGACTCGCCCTTCCGGGGTAACCTTAACAAGGAAAACCTCATCCGTTTAACCGTTTAATGGTACCTTCTTTACCAGCCCGCCCGACACCATTACCCAACATATAAGGATGTGTGAAGGTGTAATGTACCTGAGCATGATGAGTCTGAACCAATGAAAGCAATCCCGGTCTATCAATATCTTCATCGCCACGAAGCAAGATTTCTTCTGCTTTTTCATATGCAGAAACCGCCTGAATAAATCCTTCAAATTTAGTGCAAAAACAGCACAAACAATAAGTTAATCATTGGTCAACATATTACCTTTTGTGGTTGTCCCATTCGCTGGTACATTAAACCGAGTATAAAATGAACATGTGCATTCTTTGGCATCTTTCGTGCAACATGTACCAAACCCTGCAAGTATTACGTAATTTGTATGCCGAATATCAGATATGATTACAAAAGTTTTATTAGATGAACAGACGTAAAACTAAAATGACAACTCACTGTTTTAAGGCTGCTGACTTTCTCCTCACGAGATGACGGGGCACCTGAACCATTATGATCACCTTCCGCATCAGCCGCACAATCAATATTGAATTCCATCTTACCATTTCGTGAGCGGGACTTGCTTAATTTTTTGATTGTTTACCGTCTAGCTCAATAGTATCACAATCCTTGCCAAAGAAACTGACTTTATCTTGACTGTTATCTTCATTACCAAACCTACGCAATTATAACAAGGACATCAATTACACACATAAGGAGTATTTGGCAACGCGTTTCGAAAGTGATTATCTGATTATTGCCGTTCAAGTTGTAAATAACCAGTATAACTACATTTATTACTTATGAGTCAGATAATCAGTCTTAGTAACATAAATGATCTAATCATTAACGGGTCATTCACACATAAGTCTTGAACGGGTTATTTGCATAAAATACTAACCTACCTTGTCAGCTGTCTCGTTTTATTCTTTATACTCTTTTCTTACATTCGACTCATAAAAAGATACAGTAGATTACTATCCTAACGGGTCACTTGTAACCAAAATAAGCTTTTCCAAACTAACAAATTTTGTACAAAAATGATAACTTTATTTACAAAAATGTTAACTTATTTATTAAGATGCTAAAACTATACACATAAACAATGTTTAGCATCGCATTTTAAAAGTGACTATCTGATAATCAGTATAACTACATTCATTATTCATGGGCCAAAAAATCAGTTTTAGTAACACAGGTTATCTAATCATTTACGTATAAATTCTTATGGGGTTATTTGCAGAAAACACCTACCTTGTCGCTTTGTCTTGTTTTAGCGTTTATACTCTTTTTTGTACATTCAACTCATTAAAAGATGGCATTTTATCCCATCTGAGTCGCTTTGTAACCAAATTAAGCTTTCCAAGACGACAAATTTTGTATAAAAATGTTAACTTTGTGCATAAAAATGTTAAACTTTATAAAAAAATTTATGTTAAATTACTCTACATAAGTGTTAAATTTATCAATTTATGTACAGAAATGCTAAATTTATGTATAAAAATGTTAACTTTATCTATAAACTGTTAAAATTTATGTATAAAAGTTTAACTTTATGCATAAAAATATCAAAAATTTATACAAAATGTTAGTAAACTTTTTGCATAAAAATGTTAAAATCTTATATGAAAATGTTAACTTTATTTATATAAATGTTAAATACTTATATTTATGGACAAAATGTTAAAGTTTTATGTATAAAAATATCAGAATTATGTACAAAAATGTCAACTTTATGTATACAAAGGTTAAATTAAGGTACAATAATGTTATATTTAAGTATAAAGATGTCAAATTTATACAGAATTTTAAACTTCATATAAAAAAAAATCAAGATTACAGGTTAAAAAAAGATCCAAACATGATTCTTTTTCTTCGGGCATTTCCGACCTTTTGGCTGACTAATCCACGGGGTTTGAACCCACCGCCACACAGACTCAAACAATACAATATACAATAACTAATGCAAATAACCCATCTTTATATAAAAAAGCAATCAAACCATAACTTCAAACATTACAACAAGATAAAATATAATAAAAATGTGATACCTTGGGAAAGAATCAACAGGGGTATCAGGATCAGTAGGAGGGTCAATGTTCAGGTCAGCTATTACTACTTTTGGCCTTTGTTGTTGTGATTTCCAGCTGTCTTCCGGTGGTTGAGTGGTGGTGAGTGGTGGTGGTCTTGGGTGGTTGTTGGTTGCCGGCGGTGGTGGTTGTTGTGACATGTTTTTTAGGGTGTTTGATTGACCAAATGTGAAGATGGTCAATGTGTACTACTTGTTTATATACTTTTTCATTCTTGGTCGTCCCTTTATAATTATTTTATTATTTATGTTAAAATATTAAAAATATCTTTTTGAAAATAGGGATAAGCATCGGGTCAAAACTGAATCAAACCGACTAAAATTGAACTGAACCGACCGAAAGCTGATTTTGTGGAAGATATGAACTGAGAACCGAACTGAAATGACTTGATTCGGTTCAGTTTCGTGTCAATTCATTTGGTTTGGTTCGGTTTATATGGTTTAGGTGTGTTTTTTCGGTTTTGGCTTGAACCGAATAGGTCTGAACCGACACCGAAATCATAAATATATAGAACCAAAAACCAAACCGGATATGGTCGGTTCGGTTTCAGTCAAAACGGATCGGCTCATTTTTAGATTCGGTTCGATTTTCAACCTGTCTTACTCGGCCCTACTTGAAAAGCTTCACACTATTTGAAAAAATTCTCACGCAACATGTTCGAAAAGAAACTTTTAATATTATTTATTATGCTAAAACTATATGTATCGATTGTAGCAATTATTATTGTCACTTTAACGTCTTATCATTTGTATCTTACAATACCCCGTGGGAGTGGGATCCTCTCAAGTTGAGAGGTACAACTTGACTCAAGTTTGATGATCGTGAGCCATTGGATTTAATCCAATGGTTCAAATCAAAAAGTTTTTTCTTTGGTCGTTAGATCAAATTAACGATATTCATGTCACTCAACTTGAGTCGAGTTATGACGTCAGAAACGAGAGGATCATATTCCTATTCCATGTCTACCAGTCTACCACTATGCATTTCGAAATAATACAAATAAAAGAAAGCCTTTGTGTTTTGCTTGACCTAGTGATCACAAGCTGTGATGACCACTCCGGCCTCATCATCACATCTCACGACTCTGAACGTTTGGTAATCTATTGCGAGTGCTCTTAGGGTTTTTATGCTTTTACAAAATTTAGATACGTATAATAAATGAAAAACAAAATTACAAAATGAACAAATATTGGACATGGTTGCAACAAAATGACCAAAATCTAAAAAGCATCGAATATGGTCAAGAATCCGGGAAAAAAAATGGCGCGGATGGCTAAACCGACAAAAAAGATTCAAGTGACAAGGAGTCATACATGTCCATTTTCGGGTACAGCCACGTGGTTCTCGCCATCCTCACTACATTCTTCACACAAAATCCGTTGCGAATTCAATACCTTTTTAGATTTTGTTTCTCCGTTCGATTATGTTCAGCATTCATCCATTCTAGTAATTATATATCTTGGTAACTATACATTATTGATAGCATAACGTATGTTTTAGAGAGTTATAAATATCAAACATGCCGAATAGATGGTTGGCATCGGTCACAATGACCACGATCCACGGTGCTCTAAACATAAAGACTAGTACAAATCAGCTATAGACCAAAACAAAATTTTATTTACAAAAGGTGTGTAATGGTACAACAACATAATCTTTACACTTTGTGAACAAACGGAAGAACCGCCAAAACTACTCTAGTCACGGATACACAGCCCAACCATGATCATCTGTCAAAGTGGGTCAGGCTGAGTTTATGATCTGTTCGCAGCTGATTCTGACCCGCGAGTTCGTGACCATTTCTTCTTGTTCTTCCAAAACTCATCTTTCTTTGCTTTCTTTTTTATCTTAACCAGACCCAACTTACTACTAATAATACCCATAATCGCACTTTTATCCTTCTTATTCTTAGTAGCTGCTTTTACATCCAAAATAGACCTTAACTTATGATACGATTTCGCATCAGGCACCTGCCCACTTTTCACCATCTGTTTATGATAATAAAAAGCTCTCTTAAAATCACGTACACGAGCATACGCATAAATCATAGTGGTATAAGTAATCGAGTCAGGTTTTAATTTCAATACACTCATCTCCTTCAACAACTGTGGCAATTTACTTTCCTGCCCACCACGAGCATAAGCATTAATTAGCATATTATATGTCATAACAGTCGGCTGCAAACCGATTCTTCCAAATTCACATATCACGTCTCGTGCTTCACTATATTGACCTTGTTTTGCAAACCCGTCCACAAGAATATTAAATGTCACACGAGTTCCTTCCACTTTATCACTAATCATCCTTTTCCATATTCTCATTAAAGCCTCAGTGTCACCTGCTCGTCTAAATGCATCAAGTAGAGCCGTGTAAGTTTCTATTGACGGTTTTACGCCTTCCCTTAACATGTTTTGAAATGCCACGTCAGCTTTTTCATGCCACCCGCTGATTGAATACGCGTGTATAAGAGCTGTATAGGAATGAGATGTTGGTTTTATGCCAAATTTTTTCATTTTCAAGAATGCATCAGCCGCCATGTCACTCATTTTCTTTTGGCGCCCGTAAGCACTAATTAAACAAGTGAAGGATTTAACATCGGGCTGTAATCCCATTTCTTCCATTTCTACCATAAGTTTTTCAATTACTTCTGGTTGCATTCTTCGACTATATGCATCCATTAAAATATTGTAAGATGCGGTTGTAGGTGTGATACCTTTTGATTTCATTTCAGCAAAGAGACCTTCAGCTTCTTCAATTTGGTCTGATTTGCTGTAAGCGTTTATAATTGTGTTGTAGATAATTGCATTGAAGCAATCCCCTTTTTTTCCATTTCTAATTGGATAATTAGTGCTTCTTTCTTTAAACCCTCGTCACAAAATGCTTTAATAAGAGCGCCCATGACTTCTAAACTCCACTTGAGTCCTCTCATGTTCAATATTTCAAAGAACTCCCACGCGTCTTTGGCACTATTACCCTTTCTTCTCATAATCGTGATCATTATAGAGCATGTTACATGATCAGGTTCAACATTGCATTGTTCCATCGTCTCAAATATGCTCCAAGCATCATCATACCTAATACAAACAACCCAAAATACCAGCATAAAGATATGATCTTAGCTTACGTATTGTTTAAGTATAAGAACAATACCACACCATTGACGACAGAAACACAAAAGATTCTTTCAGAAACATTGAAAGAACAAACGCTAAACTGCTATAGAGTTCCCTGAACACACATGATATAAATTTATGTGTTTAAGGGAGTTACTAGGATTATATATGTATTGTAGTCTATAGATACATCTTACTGTTTTGGGTTAAGACTTGAGACTAAACAATTTTCTTGTATACTCTAATCTATTTTGTATGGTTCTCTTTATAAAATGAAAGCTCAATTGTGTTGCTCGAGGACTAGCCTTATTGACCGAATGGTAAAACTACTAGAGAATGTCTGTCTTTTGCTTATTTATGAATCTTAAGAGACGCAACATAACATTTTTATTATTCCAAGTTAACTACATCCATCACCTAAGAAATGCGCTACTTGGGATTGCTAATTTATTGGCTTTTGTACTTGTTGCGTTTTGACAAAGCACATAACAAGTTTCAAGGGTGCTTTGAGATTGGTTATACAAACTGCTTATTTGAATATTTGTAAATGAAATAAGGTGTTTCGCTGTTTGCTGCAAAAAACAATAATAAGCGGATAAACAGTTCCGATAATCAATCCCAAATACCCCTTATTCTAACAAGTAACAAGAAAGCATGATACGAGTGTGAAACAACGGCAACAACATATCGCGTAATCATACACACTAACTTATAATTTGAGCTAGGAAAGAAGCAAATACCTCCCACAATCCGAAAGAGCCGAAATGGCAGAATTAAACACATGAACTTGCTTATACTCCACAGAATCAGGCAAATTATCAAACAAAATCAACAACTTGTCACCCAAACCAGCTCTCCCAAGAACAGGAAACAACGCCGAATAAGCCCATGGCGTAACCAACGACGGCTCATGTAAACTCATCCACTCAAAAAAATACAAACAACACATAACCAAACCCTCTTCCTCACCCATCAAACTCAACACTTCAACACACTCTCTCTCACTCAACTTCCCTTCATAAACCCCTAAAACCTCACCCAATGTCACATTCTCAGGCAAATTTTTCGCAAGCTCAATAACACCATCTACACACCTTTCTTCAAATTCCTTTCTGGGTTTTAACCCTGACCTGGATTCACCACCCGGGTCGGGTCCACATTCGAGTTTCATCAAACTTTCCCCATTTTCAAGAACTCCATCTCCACTAAAAACAGACCTTTCTTCAAAACCCTTTCTGGGTTTTGGTCCTGACCCGGATTCATCATCTGGGTCGGGTTCAGAATCGGGTTTTAAGGCCGGAGCAAGGTGCCATGAAGTTCGCCGGGTTTTTGTAAGGTGAATTTGCCTTCAGTTTGAGGGTCTTTTTCTGGGTTTTGGTTAGATGTTTGAGACTTGAAGAATTTGTGAATTGGGTCTGTGATTATTTCATCTTTTTGAGTTGGTTTTTGTTGTTTTTCTTCTTGGAGAAATGGTAGGAAGATTGAGGGGTTTTTTTTTAGACATGATTTTATGATGGTGGTTTTGTGGTGGTGGTGGGATAGGGTGGAGGATAGTGGCGGGAAAGAGTGGTGATGGTGGAGGTTGAAGGTGACTATGGTCATGGTTTTTGTTTTCCAACTGAGAGGTTCACTGGCTTTGCTGTTACCGGTACAAATTAAAAATTCTAGCCTAATGGGTTAAACGGGTCGTTTGGAATAAGTAGTCTTCAGTTGGGGTGTTTGGTTTGTCATTGGGTACGACTATGAGTACATGACTGGTTGATCTGGGTGTGTTTGGTTTACCATTGGATATGACTACTAGTATTGGAATTGGAATGGGAATGAATTTATAAACCCAATATGGTTGATGGGTTTAGAAAAACTGCCTAGATTTATGGGTTTGATTCTTTTTTTCCTGTATTTTTGTTGTCTTATTCAATTTAAATTAAGAGATTTTTCATGTATTTTTATTGTCTTATTCGATTTAAATTAAGAGTTTAATATAGAAATATGAAAAACAAGTCGCTTAAAATAATCTTTTGCATATTTCAATAATTCACGCATTTTCAAATATAAAAAGGTGAACAACTGATAGTGCATAAAGCCATTTAATTTGCTATCTTAAAGTGTTACTTCACTTACTTGTACGATGACATCTCAAAACTTAGCAAAAACGAAATTCTCATCTTAAATTAAACATATATATTGAGAATGAAACTGATTCTCTCATTCATGTACCCTTAAAATAAACGCCGTCTAGACTTGGATTGTGACAATTTTCGTTATGACATGAAACACAATTTAAATCACAAATTAATAGTTGAGAAACACCTTTCATAACTAAAAATGTGTCTAATTGTATGCATAAAATGATATATCAATAATCTATTGGTTAGTTTAAGCTAGGGATGAGCACGGTACCATAATGGTACCGAACCCGTACCGAATTGATGGTACCGATTTTTTCCTGAGCATAAAAGTGGGTACCGGTAGCGTACCGAACGGGATTCGGTGGGATCCGATCCGACTGGACTGCGACCGGAAATCGGTACCTATACGGTTCTTCCCGTTTTTTGTTAAACCAAAAAGGATTTCAAGAAAATGCAACAAAAAATAGGAAAGACATGCATTTTCAAGTTATTTCAAACCACGACGGCTCACAAAATGCAACCAACACTTAAATAAATACATCACCAAGATATTTGTAACATACAAACATTCCAAAACTTATAAAATAGGTTCGGTTTTATTTTTTGTGAGCGGATCTATAGTTGCCACAATAAGTTTTTCGAACGTTTGGTTTCTTTCCATATGTTTTACATGGCTATTGTTTGACATAGAACGAGCCAAATGAGTGTTTGGATAAGTTATTTAATTAAAAAATATGACCACTCAATTTTTGGGATTTTTTTTTTTTTGTATTTCCCACTTTGATACTGGTACCGTATTAGTGGTACCGATTTTTTTTTAGGCTCAATTCATGGTACCGATACCGAACCATGTATTGAGAATCGGTACTATTTCGGTATGGTACCGTACGGTTCTGATTCGGTACCGGGATTCGGGTCCAAATGCTCATCCCTAATTTAAGCTTATAAGCAGACATGTTTTCAGTCATGTCAAATTGTCAATCATATCTCTAATAGTTTGAGTTTTCTTTTTTTTACTTCATTTTTCTTTTTCTTTTTTTTTTTGGTTGGTAACCATGATTTCTGACCTTTTTGGCCGACTAATTCAAGAGGTTTGAACCTACCGCCACACAGACTCAAACCAGGTAAAGCCCTCTTTTTTCAAGAGGTTGGCGTGACCACTTAAGGTTGAGTTTAAGTTAAGCATCACTTTAGCAAGTTAACTCGCTCAATTTATTTATTAAAACATGTGGTTTTCAGATTGATAGTGAGTTATAAAGCGACTGCTTCAGTTTTAACAACAATTAGGAAATTCGAATGTATGATGAGTTAAATACATTACATGGGTTAAGTAACTTAACGTCAAAATAGACGGTGTCTGTGGGTAAGTGTAAACGTGTTACTTTAGGTACTTGTGACCCGATTCTGTATACATGTCGTCTTCATATCCGGTTGTTTTGATTTAGGACAAGTTGAGCCATGGTTTACTCAAGTAGCCATACGCTAATTAGTTTTACCACTACGGTTTAATATTAAGTGAAAACTGAAATACTGACGGTTTGGTTTCAGATTTGCACAGAACCAAAGTTTATTGCAATTATTGACGGCTTGGTGTGTTTAGACATCACCAAAATAAAATTACATACCATCAAAAACCATTTTTTTATAGTTTTGTTTTTATTATAAAGCTATGAAATTAAAAAAAAATGAACAAAATTTATAAAGTTTGATAAGTAGAAGTATTAAAATAAAAATACGAAGCAGAATACCATAAAAATTGTCGTTGTTCTGTTAATAAAATAGGTAAAACAACGAGAAAAAATGCGGAACAGAAACCATAAAGTCAAAATAGTCCGAGACAAAATTTACGAGACAAAAAAACATTTAAAACTCTATTGTCCTATCAATAAAGCGGATAATAAAATGTTAAAGAGGGTAGGTGGTGGTGTGCAAACGCTATTACCCTTATTGAACCAAAGTCGTTTAATAGTGAACACGCCTAACCTATACATTATATTTAACTGGCAGGGTACCCGCGCGTTGCGGCGGCGGGTACTCTGAAACTAAATTTTTTGCCGTGCAATGTTTTTTGATTATACTAAAAGTTTTTGCGAGCGAATGCCACCTAGACCATGTCAAGGGGTGGTGATGCCGACACATGCCGTTAGCGGTGGTGGCAGATTTAGTTGGTGGCGTCGGTTGCTATTTAGCACAAGAGTGGCAATTTACGTTTTTGAGAGAGAGTGTGAGATATAATTGGTCTTTTATGTGTGTTTATTTGTGGGTTTTTATACCCGTTTTGTACTAATCAATACATTTAATGGGTTGTTAAAGTGGGCTGCAAGAATGGGGCTGTTACAATATATGGCTTTTAAAGTCATAAAAGTGGGCTTTAAAAATATTTTAGGAACTTTAAATTTTGTATTCAATGACTACTAATGTTACAAGTATTGGCTTAACTTTTAAGCTAGCATGTATATGTATTAATTTAGCAAGAGACATTATATTTTCATAAGACTAAAATACACCGTTGGTCCCTAAACTTGGCTGGACGGATCGCGATGGGACGAAACTCGCCTTTTTCATCGCCACAGGTCCAAACCTTGACCATTAAATGCCAGATTCGTCCCTTGACCAATAACGCCTATGTCAACGTCTCTTTTCTGTTAGTTAATGGAGGGTATTATAGTCCATTCACATTTATAACTCAACCTAGTTAATTCTAACTCAAGAACTATTCCACCAAAACAAAAAAGGGATATTATTTGAACAAATAATATCAGTGTACCTGAGTCCTCACCACTTAAGTATGACTTCATAAAAGTCAATTGGTAAAGAAAGTAATAGCTCGCGAAATTTACCCGGATTAACAAACAAATTTATACATTATCAACTACTTAGCTAGTTGACTTATAACGATCGACTATATACGGTGTTTGATGAAATGGAACATAAGCGATACTACGGAGTCATTATCGATACATGTTAATATCTTGATTCGTTACAAAATATAAAAGATGAATTTGGGCCCAACTTCAAAGCGTTCAAGCATTGAATCTTCAAATGATCTACACATTTGTGATTGATATCCGAGCTGTTGAACCGACAAAACTTTTAGCCCTAAATTGATGATGTTCTTTGCCACCTTGTCTGCAAAAACAAGTATACAAACTACAAACATATAAGTTATGAGCTGTGAGTGTTACGACAATGGAATTTAACACATGACATGGTATTCATCATCGAAACATCACCTAGGGTCGCCTTTGGGCGACGATTGCTAGGACGCAGTTTGTAATCTTTCTTTGCTCGAAAGGGTGTCTTAACACCGCTTGAAACATCTGCAGCACACCACCAACCCTTTGACCTTCCTCCAAGTCAAAACCAGGCAAGTTCTCAACATCAAACCCCGCAAACTCAACCATTTGGCCTTCCCTTCCCATCTAAACCTCGCTTAAATTCTTGAATAACTTCTCCCTTTTTTCCGGCAAACCTCCTCTTCATCAACCATCTTTCCTTTTCCTTTTCCTTTAATTTTGTCCTTTGTTAGCTACAACCCCTTCTTCGTCTTTGATTACTACACCACCTTTCACTCTTGGTGTCCTGGTTCCACTCTCACGCATTTTTTCTTATCTATCCCCGCCATTGACTTCTAGTCCTAAAGGTGTTTGACTAAGCATCCTAAAGTTAGCATCATGCTCTACCTTGACCCATGACTTAAAAGCGATGTTTTTAAGTAAAATTGTGCTAACTTTGGGGCTTGTGGGCTCGAAGATATCAAGCTGACTCATTTGTTTGACCATTCCAAACAAAGTATGAACATCAACATCATTACATCAATATGAATCAAATGCAAACCATTTTCTAGGGATTGTTTAGGATCATAGAAAACAACGCCCATTTTGTTCATTAATCTCGATAACACATTATCAAGGCTTGAACTAAATATATCTCTATCATTGGTAAAGGCACACAGATTAATTAATGAACCTCGTTCATACACGAGTGAGCTATAATCAAAACCTCATTATAGTGGATTCGAGCGGGACCTCACCCTTCTTCTTCCGCCGCATCCTTAAAAGTGGAGACGAATATGCTTACATCCTTCATTCTTACTTTCTTGTTTTTTAAGAATGGGTTTTACTAGATGTGTGTTTCGATGCGTGAGTGTGGATGTATGTTAGGTTTCGTTTCGATTGGGTTTTGTTAATTGGGTCGGGTTATTATGATAGTGTTTATGGTTTCGGATCTTGTTAGTTGGGTTCTTTTGGTGATTCCCAACACATTAATTGTGTATAAGCGTATCAAGGAAGGCAAAAGGCCAAGTTGCAGGGTAGTAGGTTTAAAATGTCACACTTGGTCCCTCAATTTGGCGATTAGCCGTTTTGCACTTAAAATTCCGCGTATTTTTCTCACACAAACTTGACTTTTCTCTGTTTACTAACTTCACAATTAGTCCACGAATTTGGAGCGTCAGTTGTTTTGGTATTTATTGGTTAATACATTATACCAATTGCATACCAACAATCACAAGAAACATATCCTAAGAAAATCTCAACAACCTCCCAATGGTCGACTTGATGCGTGCAAAACCGTCGAGGTTTTCACACAAGCTCGCCACTTGTGAATGGCGGACCGTAAGAACCTTAAAACAGTTTGAACACGAACTCAATGAAGATCTGGGGAGTATAGTGTTTCCCCGGGTCGTTATGTCCCAGCGAGCTATGCAATGGATAATCAAACGTTTAGTGATCGAGGAATTTGAACGGGAAAGGAGATTTGAATATGATATTAACTACGGAAAAAGCCAACAAATTAAAACAGCTTAAATGCAAATTAAAGGAAATTAAAAAGATAAAATATATTAAATAAACGCTATCACTATTTTTAAAATTGATGAACGTTTAAAACTTAAAACTAAAAACTTACGTTTAAATAAAAATACGTAAACGTACAAAATAAAAAGTGAAATCTAAGAAATAAAAGTCCTAAAAATATGAAAAATACATTTTTACAAACCTAATGATAAAAGAAAATTTTTAGAAAAAGAAAATTATTTTTATAACTATTAAATTAATTATTATGAATTAAAAACTATTTTTAACTATTAATTAATAACCTAAAACACAAGAAAATAGGAAATAAGGCTAGAAAAATAAAATTATGACTTAGAAAAGTCTAAAATAACAAAAGAGAATTTTCAAAACTATTTTTGTAATTTTATGATTATTTTTGGATTTTCTATGAATTTTAAACTATTAAAAACTACTTAAATTATTTAAAAATACAATTTTAACTAAGAAAAATATGGAAAAATACTTTTTTGGCTTTTTATATTTATCTAAACTTAAGAAAATTGAAAAATTATTTTTTTGAATCTTTTCTTAATTATTTGTATTTAAAGCTATTTAAAAAATGCTAAAAAGTGATTTAAATTAAGAAAAATAGCAAACAAGCTTAGAAAAATCTGAAAATTTCAGGAAAACTCTAAAATAATATAAGGAAGCTAAGAAAAATGGAAAAACATGGGGTTGTGTGCAAGATATTGAAACTGATGAACAAAGTGCTTATAAATAAGCACTTTGAAGAAGCAAATGGAAACCAAGAAGCACCAAACCAAAACAGGAACTCAAATATGCTAAAACTACTCTAATACAACTAGAAACAACAAGCCATGACCTCTGATTAGGCAAATTGCAATGATTTGATGAAATGAGCTTATGGCAGAAAACTGTTAAAGGGTACCAGGTTTGGACATGGAAATAAGCACATGAATAAGCTAGAAACTACAAACCAAAAAGTGGAACTTAATCTAAACCTGGCCAAGAATGTGTAAACCAAGAATCAGACCTAGAAGAGCTCAAGTGAGCCCTGTACAAGCTCTGCAAAAGCTCCATAAACCCTGTGCAGACTTGATGCCCTGCACAGGGGATTTGACATCCTATTGATAAGCTCTTTTGAGCTTTTAGAAAAAATTACAAAATTCCACTAAAATAGACATAAGAAACTAGACCAGTAGCACTTTCTAAAACCACAAGTTTCATAGAAAATGACTCAGAAATGAGTTCAATAAAAATTCACTCCAGTTGGCCAAAATCTGAGTTTTGCAATTTGACTTTTTGAGCAAGAAGTGGAAAGTTGACTTTCTTGAGTTTTGATCTGGATTTAAGGACTGGAAATGATGTTACTGGATGAATGAAACCTACTGCAAGCTACATATATGATATCTTAACACAAAATAAACTTTTGATTCTCTAACAATCCAACAGTAAGCACCTTAAGACAGATTTATGGGATTGCTGACTTTGGTGATTAGCAGACAAAAGTAATGACTCAAATGAGTCTCAAATGACTTAACAAACATGAAACACCAGACTACAACCTCTCGAACAAACCTCCCATACATATTAAATGGCACAACAAACACACCTTATTCTAACTTTTGGATTCAAATTGTCTAAACACTTAACCAACTTGTAATAGGGATCAAACTAAGCTTACATGACCAGATTACAACTATATAAACAAGTTAGAACTACAAATGATCACAGATACAAGAGAAGCATGAAGCGCAATTAGACTTGAAATTGGAAAATGAGAAAGATAACTCACAACTGTGTCCAGCTTATGCAGGCTCAAAACCAAATCAAAGACTAACCTAACCTATGCTATTTCAACCTATTATCACCTCTGCATCAACCATGTTCATCTCTGAATCCAGATTTGACCCAGTTTGACTTTGTTTGACCAAGATACAAAATTACTTGGAATTGAATTCCCAGCTTATCAAAAGCTTCAATGAGCTTAAGTGAGCTTGTATGAGCTTAAAAATGAACTACTAACACTTGTACCTAGGATTTTGAAACTGAAAAGCATGTAGAGAGCATGAACTTTGGAGATTTATATGAAAATTTAGATTGATAGTCAAAAGTACAATACAAAGATGTTTGTAAACTTGAAAGTGATACAATGAAACCGAAATTACACCATTTTAATTTAAACTAAGACAATAATAAAAAAAAGCGACATAAGTAAATTTTTGTAAACTAACTACTACTTTTCTTGCTTCTATCTTCATTCTTTTATACCCCAAGTTGCTTCTTTCCTCTCTCTAAGTGAATCTCACCACTTGTTTTGACCTTTGGATGTCTTAGATTTGATCATGGCCCTTGATTGGTTTTGGCGGGAAAAAAAGATTTTAACAGTGGGTGAGGTTGAGTGTGGGTAAGGGTGAAGAATTATTGTCTCTTGGATGTAGTGTTTGGAGGGACGGGGTTTGTGATAAGGTGAGGAGGGGTTAGAAAGGTTGAGTGTGCGAGGGTGTTCATAGGCTAGTGGGGAGGGATGAGTGGTTTGGCGCCAAGGGATAGTCAAACCATCTTTGACCGGTATTAATAAAAAGGGGTCCAAAATTGTAAATGACGGGGGTCCAAATGAGGTTCAAGGTCAAAATGGGTTTTAGGCTTAATAATTATCAAGGGCCATTTATGCAATTTACGAAAATACAAGGGCCTAATCGCCAAATCATCAAAGATGTTTTAAGGGACCAAAGTGACACTCTCAAAAGTATAAGGACCAAACTTGCCATTTTGCAATTTTCAGGGCCATTTCGCCAAATTTCAAAGTTGAAGGACCATTCTTGTAATTTTCTCAAACTTTTGATATTTTTCACCAAAGGACTAAATTTGACAAGTTATGATTTTAAAAGGACCTTTGGTGACTTTTCTTTGAAATTTTGACTCGGGGACTATTTTGACAATTTTAGAAACTTGGAGACTGAAGCGCCAATTATGCAACTTTGCTCATTTATCATCGATTTTAAACATTTTGCATCCGAAACATATAAAATGACATTTTGAGATATTTTCAGTATTTTGATGCATTTCGAGCATTATTAGGCGTTTTTGATTCGGATTGTTAAAATGATGAGTATTTACACACTCATCAATCCTCACACTAAACTATTGCTAGTCCCTAGCAATCTTTTGAGAAAAACTTAATGGTTTTGAATCTCTTTACCAAAAGCCATTACTTCGGAGTAGCCAAATGTTTTAGTTCAAGTAAGAACCATGGTACACCGATAACCACGTGATTTTGAGCAAACCACCACTTTCAACGGATTTGATTTTGTCTTTACCGAAGCCGTTTGCTCTGGACTAGCCAACTCTTAGATAAATTATCAATATTATCTTTGGTGAGTGATTACCAATTATGGTTTTCCATCGCCTTTACCACAAGCCATAAACTTGCGGGCTAGTAACTCTTCACTTTTAGGATATGGTGGTTGAATACCATACAATTTTGGGCAAATTGCAAGCAGTAAACGGATTTGAGATATCTTTACCAAGAGCCGTTTGCTCTGGATTAGCCAATCCTTTAGTTTATTAGACAAGGCGGATGATAACCAAATGAGAAAGTGTAAAACACTTACTCCAAAAAAAAATTTTGGCCAAAACGGGAATTGGTATAATTATATGATAAAATTCGTGAGAATTCCCCACACTTAGAAATGAATATTGCCCTCAATATTCAAAGTACCGTGGTTATGCGAAACAAAAACGAAAAGGAAAATACTACGGCCATTATTTAGAAAGATTTTTTTTTTTTTTTTTTTTTTTTTTTTAGAGATATATATATATATATATAACATGTGGGGTAACTCCCCCACACTAGGATGGAACACATGGGTGAAAACCCATGTTTAGCTACTGTTTTTGATTACCGAGTCGCTAGCTTGACTCGACCCCGAATTAATTGGTTCATGGGGAAGTAAAGTGGAAGAGACAATCTCCATCGGACTTTCATTCAAGATGTTTGGACAAACATTGAAGTACGTGAAAGTTCCACACCGATGAGATATACATAGAACCGGCTCAGAAATGATAAATGAAAATGCCGGGGTCAAAGATAGTGTCTTCATTCCCGAAGGAGTGAAGATGAAGAGAAATCACAAGATATTTGAGGAAAGGAAGAAAGATTTTGATAACAATCAGAATCCATTCTTCATCCTCAAATGTAGACATATCGGGAGGAAGGGTGAAGGTAGTATTATTAATAAGCAAACTCATATGATAGAGTACACCTTCCTCCGAGCTAATATCATCCTCAAGATCAAAATAGAAATGATCATGTTCCGGAGGAGATATGTCATGAGAGAGTTCACCGGAGAACTCTCTATGAAGAGAATCATTCACATGAGGTGAAATTGTGAACTCTTGTTCCATTGTGGGCTCATCACTATCCTCAATCTGAGTATCAAAGAGTGGATTCTCGAAATTGATGTGAATTGAGTCGAATTCAAATAGAGGATTGGTGAAAGTAGCTTTGAATGTTTCGAACAAAGTGATCAACATTCTCTATTGGATTTGTTGGGATAAGAAGTGAGTGAGCGATCATTATCAATGAGACTTTCGGTCTCTCGGATCGGCTTGAAATCAAAGAGTGGATTGATGTGAGTGAGTTCACGGAGAACTCCTCGAGAAGGGGATCGACCGTGAGAGTGATGCCTCAACATACTCGATGTTTCCAAAGGAAGCACAATCGTCGCTAAAATCGGAGAAAGTTTCAAAATGATCTTTTGAACACTCGAGAGGGAAGAGAATCACATATGATCGAAATTCCTGTGACTCTCTTGGGATTGGGACAAGGTTCTCAACACTAGACTTTATGAATTCGTCCGATTCCTTTTCGTGAGCAGTGTCAAGATGCTCGTCCCCATATTCGGAGAGTGAGTGGGAGCTTGGTGTGATAGCAGTTGTTTGAGATGAAATCTCAATGCTGGGATATCAATGATGAACTTGATGAATTTTATAAAATTGAAGGATATCAAGTGTATCCTCATCATCATCGTCATCGGGAATGAAAGCGAAATTGAGAGCTAGATCTGGTCGCTTTTTGTATTTTAATTAATTCCCTAATAGAGTTTTCACCGCAACTGGGAATCTAATCTAGCGACCTGCTCTTGACCTAACAATTCTTCCATGGATTTTGGATTATCTTGGGAATGTTTACATTCCTTCAAATCTTCACTAAATCCAAAGATCAAGGAGAAGATTTTGAGGGAGTGGATCGGTGAGGTGGTGCACGATTCACTTGTAATCGTAGAGGTTGGTCATGATCTGAAGATTCGTAATTGTTACAAGGAAATGGATTCCTTGTTTGACAATCGAGCTAAAGTGAGGACCTCCACAATACTCACAATAAAAGCGATGTGGTCAGTGAGTCACATGTGTTGTAGTCAAAATTGTTATCGGGAACACCGCTCATGACAAGCGTGTTTCCCGATTGACAATCGAGGCGGAGTGTGAACCACACAGTACTCACAACACTAAAGCTGCCGAGTCTCACGGTGTGGTAGGCGATGGAATAAATCGGTTGTGTTATGGTAGGAATAGGGATCCCGGTTATAGATGGACCCGTTTCACGATTCCACCATGCTACAACCGGGGCAATTGCCACCATTATAAGGACCACCACACCATTGACAACCAAGAGGGTGAGGATGAGACATAGAAAGAATCAAATATTTTCGGAGGGTAGGGATGAAGAATCAAAGATGTGAGAGGGTAAAGATGGATATTTTGGTATTTTTGAAAACATTTTGTAAAACAAAGGCGAAAATCTTTTGGATTTTGATAAGAAAATATAAATACATACAGATGGTATAGACAAGAGTGAATATCCAAATCACTAATCGCTAAACGGAAGATAAGCCGCCTGACTCCGGCGGCGCCAAAAATTTGATCGTGCAAAACCGTCAAGTTTTCCACGCAAACACGCCACTTGTGAATGGCGGGACCGTAAGAACCTTAAAGCAGTTTGAACACGAACTCAATGAAGATCCGGGAGTATAGTGTTTCCCGGTCGTTATGTCCCAATGAGCTATGCAATGGATAATCAAGCGTTTAGTGATCGAGGAATTTGAGCGGAAAGGAGATTTGAATATGATATTAACTACGGAAAAAGCCAACAAATTAAAACAGCTTAAATGCAAATTAAAGGAAATTAAAAAGATAAAATCTATTAAATAAACGCTATCACTATTTTTAAAATTGATGAACGTTTAAAACTTAAAACTAAAAACTTACGTTTAAATAAAAATACGTAAACGTACAAAATAAAAAGTGAAATCTAAGAAATAAAAGTCCTAAAAATATGAAAAATACATTTTTACAAACCTAATGATAAAAGAAAATTTTAGAAAAAGAAAATTATTTTTATAACTATTAAATTAATTATTATGAATTAAAACTATTTTTAACTATTAATTAATAACCTAAAACACAAGAAAATAGGAAATAAGGCTAGAAAAATAAAATTATGACTTAGAAAAGTCTAAAATAACAAAGAGAATTTTCAAAACTATTTTGTAATTTTATGATTATTTTGGATTTTCTATGAATTTTAAACTATTAAAACTACTTAAATTATTTAAAAATACAATTTTAACTAAGAAAATATGGAAAAATACTTTTTGGCTTTTTATATTTATCTAAACTTAAGAAAATTGAAAATTATTTTTTGAATCTTTTCTTAATTATTTGTATTTAAAGCTATTTAAAAAATGCTAAAAAGTGATTTAAATTAAGAAAAATAGCAAACAAGCTTAGAAAAATCTGAAAATTTCAGGAAAACTCTAAAATAATATAAGGAAGCTAAGAAAAATGGAAAAACATGGGGTTGTGTGCAAGATATTGAAAGTGATGAACAAAGTGCTTATAAATAAGCACTTTGAAGAAGCAAATGGAAACCAAGAAGCACCAAACCAAAACAGAACTCAAATATGCTAAAACTACTCTAATACAACTAGAAACAACAAGCCATGACCTCGATTAGGCAAATTGCAATGATTTGATGAAATGAGCTTATGGCGAAGAAAAGCAATAAAAGGTACCGGTTTGGACATGGAAATAAGCACATGAATAAGCTAGAAACTACAAACCAAAAGTGGAACTTAATCTAAACCTGGCCAAGAATGTGTAAACCAAGAATCGAGACCTAGAAGAGCTCAAGTGAGCCCTGCACAAGCTCGCAAAGCTCCATAAACCACATGCGAGACTTGATGCCTGCACAGGGATTTGACATCCTATTGATAAGCTCTTTTGAGCTTTTAGAAAAAATTACAAAATTCCACTAAAATAGACATAAGAAACTAGACCAGTAGCACTTTCTAAAACCACAAGTTTCATAGAAAATGACTCAGAAATGAGTTCAATAAAAATTCACTCCAGTTGGCCAAAATCTGAGTTTTGCAATTTGACTTTTTGAGCAAGAAGTGGAAAGTTGACTTTCTTGAGTTTTGATTTGGATTTAAGGACTGGAAATGATGTTCTTGGATGAATGAAACCCTCGCAAGCTACATATATGATATCTTAACACAAAATAAACTTTTGATTCTCTAACAATCCAACAGTAAGCACCTTAAGACAGATTTATGGGATTGCTGACTTTGGTGATTAGCAGGCAAAAGTAATGACTCAAATGAGTCTCAAATGACTTAACAAACATGAAACACCAGACTACAACCTCTGAACAAACCTCCCATACAGATTAAATGGCACAACCAAACACACCTTATTCTAACTGTTTTGGATTCAAATTGTCTAAACACTTAACCAACTTGTAATAGGGATCAAACTAAGCTTACATGACCAGATTACAACTATATAAACAAGTTAGAACTACAAATGATCACAGATACAAGAGAAGCATGAAACTGTAATTAGACTTGAAATTGGAAAATGAGAAAGATAACTCACAACTGTGTCCAGCTTATGCAGGCTCAAAACCAAATCAAAGACTAACCTAACCTATGCTATTTCAACCTATTATCACCTCTGCATCAACCATGTTCATCTCTGAATCCAGATTTGACCCAGTTTGACTTTGTTTGACCAAGATACAAAATTACTTGGAATTAAATTCCCAGCTTATCAAAAGCTTCAATGAGCTTAAGTGAGCTTGTATGAGCTTAAAAATGAACTACTAACACTTGTACCTAGGATTTTGAAACCGAAAGCGTAATGTGAGCATGAACTTTGGAGATTTATATGAAAATTTAGATTGATAGTCAAAAGTACAATACAAAGATGTTTGTAAACTTGAAAGTGATACAATGAAACCGAAATTACACCATTTTAATTTAAACTAAGACAATAATAAAAAAACGACATAAGTAAATTTTTGTAAACTAACTACTACTTTTCTTGCTTCTATCTTCATTCTTTTATACCCCAAGTTGCTTCTTTCTCTCTCAAGTGAATCCACCACTTGTTTTGACCTTTGGATGTCTTAGATTTGATCATGGCCTTGATTGGTTTTGGCGGAAAAAAGATTTTAACGATGGGTGAGGTTGAGTGTGGGTAAGGGTGAAGAATTATTGTCTCTTGGATGTAGTGTTTGGAGGGGACGGGTTTGTGATAAGGTGAGGAGGGGGGTTAGAAAGGTTGAGTGTGCAGGGGTGTTTGCAGGGCTAGTGGGGAGGGGATGAGTGGTTTGGCGCCAAGGGGATAGTCAAACCATCTTTGACCGGGTATTAATAAAAAAGGGGGTCCAAAATTGTAAATGACAGGGGTCCAAATGAGGTTCAAGGGTCAAAATGGGTTTTAGGCTTAATAATTATCAAGGGCCATTTATGCAATTTCTGAAAATACAAGGGCCTAATCTGCCAAATCATCAAAGATGTTTTAAGGGACCAAAAGTGACACTCTCAAAAAGTATAAGGACCAAACTTGCCATTTTGCAATTTTCCAGGGGCCATTTCTGCCAAATTTCAAAGTTGAAGGACCATTCTTGTAATTTTCTCAAACTTTTGATATTTTTCACCAAAGGACTAAATTTGACAAGTTATGATTTTAAAAGGACCTTTGGTGACTTTTCTTTGAAATTTTGACTCGGGGACTATTTTTGACAATTTTAGAAACTTGGAGGACTGAAGCGCCAATTATGCAACTTTTGCTCATTTTTCATCGATTTTAAACATTTTGCATCCGAAACATATAAAATGACATTTTGAGATATTTTCAGATTTTGATGCATTTCGAGCATTTTAGGCGTTTTGCAGTTCAGATTTGACTAAAAATGATGAGTATTTACACACTTATCAACTTCCCACTACTTGAAGAACTCGCCAAAGCTTGAACTCGACTACATGTTTGACTCGATTTCTCTTTATCGGAGAGAAAGCGATAAGGACATCAAAATTGCTAAAGGACTCAAAAACACTTTGGTGACTTGATTCGGGTAT